>KN890814.1:15533-36389 GCA_000934455.1 Apostichopus parvimensis
AATCATTGTATTTTAATATTTAGCTTGTGTATTTGTTATTCAAGTTGAGAGTTTGATCACCAGCTGCCGAGCATCAATAGTTTTAAGATGTAATAAAATGACTATCACTCCGTAACTTTTACAGCTGCCCGCTAGAGTACTCTGGGAAATATGTCTTCCTTCACCTCACCTCATTGAGTCCCCTCTGTTGTTTGCTTCCACATTTTTGGAGAAAACAGGAAAAATGGCTTTTGCAATAGTAAACAAACATTAGGCCTAGTGAAAGGATGAGTTAATAATATTTAGTTGATGGAATGCAATGAAAAAAAAAAAATGATAAAAAAGACAGGACAGAAATTTTCTGGTAACTGCATAAAGAAAGTGTAGTGTAGAAATTGTGTATCTTTCATTTGGGGGGGGGGGGGGGGGGTGGGTAGAGGGGTGAGATGGAGGGTTTTCATTTCAGTATTATTGAACAGAGGGTAACTCTGTCAAGCATGAGTTTATTTTTCAAGAAAAAGCCAAATGACAAGATTTATACAAAAACAAGACATGTTGGGAGGAATCACTATATTAAAGAAAGAAAGGGAATAAAAAAGAAGGGAGAAAATGGGAAAAATGAGAAAAATTTTATGTAACAATTCCAAATAGATTCTTGATAAATGCAGGAAAATTAGGATCGATTTTTTGGTAATTGCAAAATTATATTAGCAATATGAAGAAATGGTCTTTCCTTGTTGAAGTATCGGGCTGAAAGACATGATAATGGCGCATGCAAATGTTCATATTCTGAGTTTACCCAGAAGTATCAGAAATGATGTTTGCTTCCATCTTTCTAAGATAAACCAAAGAAACTTAGCTAGCGAAATAATTTGTCACTGTCAAATTTTTCCCACTGGGGCTTTCTCTTATTTCACTGTGAAGGTTTGTGTTTTTTTTTTACAAGGCATTTGACAGGTTTTATCCCATTTTACCAGGGCCTCAATATTACATAATTTTCTTCACAAAAATTCTGACTTTATCCGTGTTTTCATCGTGTGCAAATCGCTCTCGACACAGAAGCACTTGACCGAGAAACTTGCACCCACTCTGCCGTTACAAAATGTCTCTACTACCGTCCTCCCCTACTGCACGCGCCAATCCAACATCGATACCAAAATAATAAATGTTGCCATTATTCAGCCAATAACATAAAGTAAATACAATTTTTTTTTTCCTTTTCCTCCTTCTTCTCAAATGCTTTTTTTTTTCCCGTTGCTAATTCTTTTCCTTGAGAGATTTTCCGTCGTCAGAAATCTACTTTTTTCGTGGACAAAAAGGGAGGGGATTAATTGACAAACTGACAGAAGACTGGTGAAAAATTGTAGATTATATTTCTCCCTTAGGGTTAGTCTTGCTGCAAGCTACTGCCTGATGCTTGCTTAGAAGATTTCCCAACCGTTTGCAGACTTTTAGTATTCTACAAATGCTGAATTTCTCCTCCTTTTTAACAAAAAATATATATATATATATACTTTTATTTTTTCTGATGAGCCTTGTTATCTTCTAGTGCAGTTTGATCCTGGCATCAGTCATGGATGGT
This sequence comes from Apostichopus parvimensis, assembly GCA_000934455.1. Lineage (NCBI taxonomy): Eukaryota > Metazoa > Echinodermata > Holothuroidea > Aspidochirotida > Stichopodidae > Apostichopus > Apostichopus parvimensis. Next base: position 17,095 of record KN890814.1, read on the forward strand.
AACAAGAGATTGTACAGGCTTTCTTCAGGAGGTTTTAACAAGGTTTTTTTCACATAACCATGGCTTTTTCACTGCTTTTTCCAGTGCTCTGGGTATCATAGGCTGTTTGATCTGTATTAGTGTGGTTTTGCTTTTCATTCCCTTTCATTTTTCAATGTGTTGTTCTAGCCAGAAAAGTACAATTTATTTGAAACCATGACACTGGTTACTATGGCTGCAATGAATTTTTACCCATCACCGGATGTATTGTTTGTTTTTTATATTTTGTTTGTGAAAGAGAATCGCAGAAAACTGTGAGAAAGTAGCCTTGTATTGTTTGATTACTTCATATAGCTCGTGGTTGGGAAGGGGAAAGGTTGGGAGATTACCTATGGCCCAGCAGGACGACAAAAGCCTGAAGTTTGGTAGATTGTCCCATTTTCATCTTTATTATAGTGCCTTCCAACCCATTGAATCTTGTAGCTATGTTGTGAATTTGACTCATAAGGCATGAAATATTAAGAAGAAAGCAACTTTTTTTCACCATTCCCTATGTATGTAAAACTGATATCATATTTTGTGAGCTTGTAATTAGTGCAAGGAGGATGACAGCAACTAATCATTATTATTATTCAGGTAATAACTGCTAGTGATAACTGCCATGTGAGATCGGGCAACAGTTTGATTCTTGTCGATATTTCAGCATCTTTAAATTGCTTGTTGGTGCCATTCTCCAATAGCATCCCATCGGCCTGTTTCTCTCGCCTCGCTCTCTATCTCACTCTCGATTATCTCATAAAGAATTTTTGTTTTGTTTTGGGGTGGTTGTGATATTCTAATAAAGCTTTTTCATTCTGTAAATTGACAAAAAGATCTCAGCGTCCTAGTTTTCGGTTCGAAAAAAGGAAGTCTCGTGTTGGGAGTCTTGACAAGGTCGTAGATATACGGTAGCAGCTCGTAATGAAATCTTACTCATCAACTTGCAAACGGTTGTTGCCAATTTTGAAATTAATCGGGACAGATCTCGTTGATTCGTCTCACGGAAGCCATCTTCAAAGGCTTGCAAAATTATCAGCAGAGTTTGAATCTGTTGAAATGAATGAAGGGTAGAAGACGACCTCTACGGAGCCTCATCACTCTGCACCGATAATTCCACATGGTTCTGTCGGCAAGAAATTGTAATTGAACAGTTCGACTGATATAAAACGCTGTATCCTGTTATGGAAAAACCATTCGTAGTGAAGGTCTATATGAAACTTGAAGCCCCTTTGCCTTGGTCAGTTACTCAGGGCAGCATCAGGTGTTAGCAATTCTCAATTTAACACTTGCTTTATATAATTTCAAAATCTAAAATTCAAAACGAAATCATATATGGTCTTATAATCTGAAAGTAAGATATATCACACTGGAGGTTGAAAGGTCAAATCTCCTTTCATGTCAGTTCATTGTAGATAAAGGGGGTGGGGGCTGGGGGGTGGTTAAAATATTAAAGCACACATTTAATACTTGTTGATACTTTGTTATGTTAATTGCATCAATAGTTTGGTTCTGTTTTGAAAGTTTCTCATCAGAATGATAGATGCAATGTCCTACAACAACTATCCCTACATTTTAGAGCAGATTATCGCCGCATTTTGGTGCAGATTATCGCCACATTTTGGTGCAGATTATCGCCACATTTTGGTGCAGATTATCGCCACATTTTGGTGCAGATTATCGCCACATTTTGGTGCAGATTATCGCTGCATTTTGGTGCAGATTATGGCCTCATTTTGGTGCAGATCATGGCCTCACTTTCATGCAGATTATTGCTGCATTTTGGTGACTTACTCTTTATGTGGACATGAAAAGCCAAACGATCATTTTGAAATTATTAAAAAAAAAAAAATCTTAATTAGAAAAATTTAAATCATAATTTACAGTGATAAAATCATTCAAGTCGTTGACAGTCACTACGGAGAAGCATTATTATCCCGCAAGCAGGTCTTCCATCATTTTCTTCTCTCTCCGTTAGGATTAAATTGTTATCTGTCTTAGTAATATTAAACATGTTGAAACAGCATCTGCTCATCAACTCAATAAAATAGCAGACTTTGCAAATATCAGATTAAAAGATGTGGCAGGAGAAAATGACATTTAAAAATCCCAGAGAAAAGAACATAAACCCAAGCAAACCCAAGAAATAAAAGAAGCATCGTGAGTTGGTACTGAACTCATCAGCTGGGTTGTAAATTCAGCGACTTGATGACTGGGATACAAGGACTTGAAAGTCTGGGCTTAAAGGGATATAGTGAAATAAATATCAAATATAATCAGAAAATAAATGAAATATCTGCAGAATTATTGTGATTTCTTACACTTGCAGAAAAACAGCTCAACTGATTAAGGGCATACTTTAAAACTATGAAAAGCAATGACAAAAACAAATAGACATTGGAAAAGCAAACTGGTTTTGTTGCAGCAAATCTGTTTACCCCTGAAATTGGCAACTAGAGATACAAACCTGCTTTAAAATCACAGTTGGCATAAGATTAGTATTTGATTAATAATGGTAGTGGCTGGCAAATTTGTCATCTGAATTTTCTTTGAAGGAGAGAGGAAAGGAGGGTGGGTGATTTGGCTTAGTTTGAGAGGAGTTAGGGTGAAGGATTTAGGAGGGGGGGGGGGGGGGAGGTGCAGATGTTTAAGTAGGAAATGTCTTGTTAATTATTATTACTTTCTTGTAATAATTAGATTATTTTCAAGACAAGAATGCTAAACTTCCTGTTTTATTGCTTTTGTTTTTGTTCTTTCTTTCGTCATCGCTGCTTATATGATAATTTAGAACGTCAAGGTATTAAGATGAGAGAGAAACATTTCCTCTACTTGAGAACATTTTTTGAACATTAATTAATTTGAAGTATCATGCTATTGTATCATGCTAGATGAACCCCTCATCATAAAAAACAAACTACCCAATCGTTTAATGAAATGATTTGGTTTCTTGGAAACAGCATTTGACATTTGTAGGATGTTTATTTTATCTTTCTGATATCATTTTATCGGATGATTACAATGTTTCCTTCTCTCTGTGTAAAAGAACACCAACATATATGTTACAGAGTCTACTATGTATGACTTGAAGCTAATGCACAAATTGATGGATCAGGAAGTTCAAAGAATGACCTGCATTTGATATCCTTGCCAGAGGCGAAAGGAATCTATGTGATGGTGATGGCGTGTGTGTGTGTCTGTGACACTTGCTTGTAAACACGGTAACTCAATAAGTTCATTGTGGATTAACCTTATACTTGGTATGTCGATCCATCTTATTGAGTACAAGAAGCCTATCATTTTCTGTGAAGTTCAATGATCATTTGGGGTCCACACAGGTCAAAGCCGGAAAACTTTGTGAACATGATATAAACTCAAAAAGTGCATCTTTGTTGAACTTCATACAAGGTATGCAGATTCAGCTTGTTGATTACAAGAACCCTATTGAAATTGGTGGAGGTCAAAGGTCATATGCGGTCAACATTTAAATGAAAGTCTTGAAAATCTTGTAAACACGATAACACACAAGAAGTACGTCTTTCATGAACTTAATACTAAGTATGTTGATCCAGCTTGGTGAGCGCAAGAATCCTATTGAAATTGAAAAGGTCAAAAGTCCCATGGTATTGAAAAAAATCCCAAGGTATTGAAAACGTCAAAAGTCCCATGAGACCAACAGGCATCAAAGTCTGAAAGCCTTTTAAACATGATAACTCCAAATTTAAAGCTACAATTAACCTGTGAATTCTCCAATGCTTTGATTTTAGTGTGTGAACATACAGGTAGTTTGGTTTCATCCTATGCAGCTTAGCTGCAGGATGCTGCAGCCTCCTCAAATTCCTTGTTTATGAAACAATGCCTACTGTAAATACACCAATCTTACAAAAGTGTCTGGGTGTCGTCAGATGTGCCATTACCGTATGGATTCGTTAATTGCCTACTAATTAGCTATCAGACTGCAAGATGTGCAATACTGTAGATTGGTGTCTCAATGTTTTGTTAATTACAGATTTATATATTTGGTTCAGCACTCCATCTGTAATAATAAGTCTTTCCAGGATGCTGCTCGGTGTAAAGCAGGGCAATCGAGTTGAACTTTCATGTTCAATGTAATTTGCTTGGATGTCGCTTGATAATAACATTGAAAATTTACCAAAAATGAAAAAAATATATACAAGTGTATGGTTTGATCAACCAGTCTTTGTTTTGAAATTGTTGAAAATAGTTTCTTTGAAAAATTTCTTAGAGTAAATTGGTTGCGCCAAAATTTTCAAGGTCGGCAAAAAATTGTTATATTTTCGCGGTTCTAATGCTTGTTAGGTTGAGAACATGTAGGTTATCAAAATTTATCGAAGGAAAGTCGTATTGAGAATAGAACAGGCAAGCGGATAAGCAGAATATCATTTTTGAAGTCAGGTCAGCCAAAGGTTTGCATCTGATCATAGATCCTATACCAAACCTTACGGACTGTTAACTAAAAAGTAAGATTATTAGTCTCGCCAAAGACTAAGAGATCATGTTAAAGTCTTCCACCTAATGAAGGTTAATTAACGAGTAATTAAATCATTGCAGCCTAAACCACATGTATACAAGTTGAATTCAAAAGATTATACATTTGAAATGAAATGTGCCTATTAAAAGCTCAATGGCGGATAATTTTTCAGGGTTTCGGTATCAATTAGCATAAATTTTATATTTTTTTATTAGAATCAATTAAAATATCGAGGACTATTATAACTGACGTGAGATTCACATAGGTAAAACAAAGTGTCAAAATGTTGTGAAAATTATCCCAGAAATACTAGTTGCTTTCATGTTGCTTTCATTTAAAATAAATATATTAGAAATTAACTTGGTACAATAGTGAGACCAGAATGTGATTCTAAAAAGTTAACCTATGAATAATGTATTCAATGGTGGAAACATTCAGATGATATAAAATGAGATTTTGAATTCTCTGATGATGTGGTTTGAAAGAAGCACCACCCCCCACCCCCCTGACCTTTGGCCGTCATTTTTTACTGCCCCAGTTGTAACTCAGACATTTAGCAATGATGATATCTCCATCGTATGACGATGACACAAGGAACGTTTGCCTCATAGTATAACAGCTTTTTGAGGGTTTTTTCGATGCTTGCCATGTGATATTGTAAACTCTGCCACTTGATTGTTAGGTGTGGGATATGCAACAGTGCTCTTCAGCTAATATTTGGGCATGCTTGAGGCCATTTTGGGGGAATTTCAGCAGCAGTGTGTGAGCAGAGAGAAAGGGTAAAAATTAACTAAATAAACATTGCCATAGCAACAGAGACTTTCAAGGAGCTAATAATGTTTTTTCCCCCACCTTTTTCTAAAAAGCTGTTTGAAACATTCAGCATATACTGTTGACTTTCAAAAGCATTTTTGTTACATTATTACTGAAGGTTACCGATATGAAGATCTCAGCACAGTGCAAAGTGTCATTGAAAATGCCGTGTTCCTAAGAGGATGACATTGTCTCTTTGTTTAAGCTAGATAATGATAAAAACGTGTAAGCCTCATTTCTTCTCCAAGGGCAAAAAATAGTTAGGTAACAAGAAGTCAATTGATGATGAAGATTAGAGTTATTAAATTCAATATCTTAATATAAAGTGCCCTCTGAATTTCTATTAAACCTATTCTGGCCTTTTAGTTTTCCTCATATAGTAGTATGTATAGACAGATCCATGTACCGTATCTGATGAAATCCACTTTTCCTCGCCATCTATACATCAATTTTCTCTGTTGCTCCTCTTTCCTTGGTACATTTCTGTTACATAAATTGTCATACTAAATATGTGGACGTCCGCAGATAAAACAAAATTCAGAGAAGGGCAAGCTAACTTCAGGTTTTTGATAACAGATTAATTGTCTGAAGCATTAACGGCTTCCCAAAAAAAAATTCAAAATGTAATCATCAATTGACCCTCAAAGTTTAAGTTTTCCTGCCCTGTGAAAGGCATAAAGGCATAAAGGCATCTTGTGAAAAGTAAGATGACAAAACTAAATTGCAGCAAAAATTGATATCAACCCTCATACATATTTTTCCAAATATATGTAGCAGGTAAAATTGTTCAAAGATATTTACCACTTTTTTGAATAATTTAAGTGATTTAAATCATATAAATAATTTAACTTAAATAATTTAAAAAATTTAAGTCTAAATTTATAGTAGCCATAGTTTCAAAACGTTTAAAATTATGTTAGTTGGTGCAGATATGAGTCATTAGTTATAATGTATTATCATGGGAACATATTTGGCCTCTGATGAAAGACGGTTACCCATTACAATACTATGTGTAAGACTTCCATCATGGTTTTGAAACATTTGGCCATTTTTTCAACCAATTGTGTCAGTCTTTAAAGGTGTTTTTGTCATCTGTGCTATTAATTATTAACATGAATGATTAGTTGGAAGTCATCAGAAGCTCAGATTGGAGCCATAAATGTGTTGCAGTTTGACATAAAATATCATTTTTATGACTGCTGAGCAGAAAGTGACTGGTTTGGTTCTCATGTTCACTCCATCATTCCGAATGTTTGAGGATAAAGCTAATTTTGAAAACGTCGTAGCAAAATTCCCTTCTACCGAGCCGCACAATCCATTTGTGGGGAGAGGGGGGGGGGGAGTGGGAGGGGGAAGTCATGTTCGTGAGTTGACAGTTTGCACATAAGATTGGATGAAGAGGACATGTTTTTGGAAAGAAATTTGAGGATGGCACAGATTTGATTTTTTGATTTGATTTTGTCGTTTGTGATTAAAGCAACCTTTTTGCATTACCATTGCAAATTGTGGAAGTTAACCACAGAACCTTGCTCAATGTAGATGATTACAAATTGATCCAAGTTTTAGTTAGATCTTCATCTTTGTCATTTCAACAATTCTTTTTGATGGTCATAGGTCATAATATTTGTGCCCAGACACTTTTCATAAGGTATTAATCAAATACAAATAGCAAAATTGTAAATTTGAGAGGGAAACCCCCCCTCCCCCCAAAAAAAATCAGGTATTTTGAGAGGGAAAAAAACAAATTCCTACAAACCAAGAAATTCCTACAAAACAAAACAAAATCGTCGTGCAGAAAAACTGCTTGAAAACAAAAATATGTCTACACTGTGCAATGTAGCGTGATGTCAAAGAATAATCACTGTACAATATAGTGTGATGTCAAGAATAATCAATTATTGCTTATATGGATTCACTATATACTACTTACTATTCACCATATCCTCCCACTGTATATACTGTGGTCTATCTGTTGTTATGCTGTATGCTTCTCCATACAGTAAGGGCTCAGTACTGCTACTGTTATTATTGTTATTATTATTGAATTTGATGTAGTATGCATCAACAACAGAAGCAGCAATCACACATCGTTTAATTATCTTTTCGAGATCTTATCCAGCGAGGCTTCTCTCTCACCGACGACCGGCCTGACACACGAAGGCAATGATGTACTAGTGCAAGAACTATGTATACTTGCTGTCGGGCGTCGGCGGCCGCTTGTAATCACAACCTCTCCCGTAGAGTCATTTAAGAAGCGATCTTCATCTCTGCCTGTTATTACTGCTCGTATATAAACAGAGGCGGCGATATTTGTGTTCCGTATCACTGAGCACCTTTACATCTCTCCCAGTTTATCCCTACATTTGCTCTCCTTGGACTCTTGTCCATCTGAGCCTGCTTGCTGTTACTGGTGATGCGTTTCCAGATGCATTCTAGCGTACCTTTATGAATTATCAAGGTAGCCACTGGCCTTGACACAAAATTGGGAATCAAAATTCCTTACTGTTTATTTATTTATTTTTTTTTTTTAAATTTTTTTTTTTTGGCTGTTGGAGTAATTTTAAGGCAAGTACTATACTCTTTTATCGTCACAGTACTGCCTTGGAAGGCATGATTCACTAAAGAGGATTTATATAGTCAAGAAACGGGGGAGGTTTCTAATCTGTGATTCAAAAGGATGGCCTTTTATTCTTTGAAAAAATTTTTGGCCTGAGGACTGAGAGAAATATGATGAGATTGTCAAAACCTACCTGTGCTTCATTAGATAAATACAGTTGTGTTACTAAGTTACTCTTTGTGACAAGACTTGTTAATGCATGTGAGACTGGTGAGAAGCGACTGAATTTTCAAGGCTTCGCAAGTATCGTAAGGAACACACATACATGTATGTAGTAGATAGATACATCCAGGTATGTATGTGTGTATGTATGTATGTACAACATGTGTGTGAATATAGACTACAAAATTAGGGTAGAACATGGTGGAATGTGATTAGATATTATCAATCTTCTCTTTGAGAATAGTAGGGCTTTTATCCGAGTAAAATACATATTGGTGGGAATCTTCTGTTGTGGTGTTAGAGTGGTGTTATGGTGTTTAGTCTTGCTACTTAATTGATTATTGCCCATAGAGTGATGTACGGTATATGACTTACCAAAGAAGAGACTTGTGAATACTGCTAAATTAAACACCCTCTGGTACCCCCAAGGCACCATATGCTGCACCTCTCACCTCCCAGCAATGTCTCATACAAAGTATTGACATGACCTTTAGTTTCCCTACCCCCCATCTTCCCTCCCCTCCCCCATACCTCATCCCATTTTTTCCTGTTACTCCCATGACCAACCAAGGAATTGATTCAGACAACTTGAAATTAACATATTTCACCTTTGACCTTCTATAATGTAACATCAGTGAGCACTGTAATATTGCTTTGTGTATTTGTGTTAATATTGATGTAACAAAAGAATAGCATTTAGCTTTTGTAAATCCTTACATTAACTATTGCACAGACATAGTGTGTTCCATCTTTGTTGCTCTGAACCGTTTTTTTATTTTTAAAATTTTTCACTTTCTCCTTTTGAAGGACAAACTCTGGCTTATAAATGTAAACCTTATCCTTTCATCTGTGTCCAACTACGGTCTGACAGTATTTTCACTTGTGTCACTCTGTGAGTCGCTTCCAAGTCATGCATGCAAGGTTTTTACTTTAAAAGCCATCTTTGTTAGGCTTCAAATACCTTAAATTGGAAATATTTTTTTGATCTGTTTTGCAGGTGATATCGCAGCAGCAAGAAGAGAGATCATCAGGAACAAGATAAGAGCGATCGGCAAAATGGCCAGAGTCTTCTCGGTTCTCAGGTGAGAGGAGATGCATTTAATATATATGCCTCAAAATAGGTTTGGAGAGGTTACATAGTAGTCATTAATATAACTACATCAAGGCATTAACACCGGTGCTGTGGCCGAGTGGATAAAGGCGGTGGCATTAGAAGCAATGAGGCTTAGCAATCGGGAGGTTCAGGGTTCGATCCCTGGCCGGGTCATAGTAAGGTGGGTTTTTCATACAACAGCAATCTACTGTTACGGTTTTCCCATCTGCAATGACTTTCTAAATTGAAAAGATTCCAAATTTGAGTTAAAATGTTGAATTGGAAGCCACCTGACGTGTAAGTTGTAATCCATAAGCCCTTGCGGGTTTCTCCCACATTTGTGGTCACTTAAGCATTGTAAAAATAACTGCTGATTAATATAACAACACTTAAAACCCCCTCTGATATATGTATATATGTATGGCCTATGTTATATTCTGTCACATTATAGGTCTTATTATATAAGAAATATATTACAATATTAGAAATATTGTTTTGGCTTGGCCCACCATGGCCAATAGTGTTCTATCCTGCTCATTATTTTGATTATTTTAGCTTAACATTTGAGAATACTTTGAAGTGTCTAGGTGCCAATGTCCAGATCTGTATGTCTTTCCTGAATGGGTATCTGAGATAATTCAAATGCATAGATCACCATGGTAACAAGTTTGTGGAAATGTTTGCACCTCGAACATATATTTACATTTTGCACCATATTGTCATATTTGGAAACTATCTAGGCCTTACTGTTCAATTCCAAACCCACTCAATTGAAAGAAAAATATTTTGGTCTGGGCTTGTTGGCCATATTATCTCACCTCGTTTTAAGATATTGAGAATAAAGTGATAAGTCTCATGAAAATATTCTTTACCTCCATTTCTGGATTCAAACCAAAACAACAGTTCTTACATGTTCTCCATCTCTAAGCAACAACCACAGCAAAATCTTATTTACATTTAACACACACATTTCATTTAGTTGAAAGAATTGATGATGCCCAGCAGCAGTTTTTATTCTAGACATACAACATGTTTAGTTTCTATCAAGAGAATTCTAAAAAAACAGTCAGTGCCTGGCATAACAAGGTCACCCATGTTTTCAAAACATAATGTGATTTACATTTTCAAAGGATAAATTGGTTGGGGGGGGGGGGGCATTGGGGAGACTGGTGGTATTTCCCTGTATTATCCCTTCAAATTTCCCTCTTTTTTTATGGCCATTTATTGATCTCTGCAAAGCAGTGATACCTTGCTTCTGTTGTCATGTAAACATAATCTCTAACATTAGCAATTATACATCACACACCAAGCAACTTGTCATAACTACTCAGTGTTGATGATGATTCCCTTAGTGGTTTAACTTCACAATGTTGATTTTAAACTGATGTAAAATTTCAAAACAAGTTTTTTAATCTGCAACAGGGTGAGACTTGATGTAAAAGTTGACATAAGAGTAGAATGTGCTACTTAAAAATAACTGTTTGCTAGTACCTACTTCTCACTATTGTATGTGTTTTTGTTTATTTAATTTGTTTATTTAATTTGTTTATTTAATTTCACAGAGAGGAGAGTGAAAGTGTGTTAACTCTGAAGGGATTGACACCAACAGGCATGCTCCCGGCTGGCGCCCTCTCTGGTGGTAGAGACACATTACTCAATGGTATGAGATTTAACCCAACCATTCAGGGACAGGGGAGCGTAGAGGGGAATGTTCGGGTATGGGGGGAGGGGGTGGGGATATCTGATGAAATCACAGCAGGTAGACTGGAAAACTACGATTTGTGCTGCGCATGTATGTATCTTTTCAAAGGACATTGTTGCATTTGAAATGTAGAACAAACAAGGTTGGAAGGAGAAAATGATTTAAGAAAATTAAACAAAACGAGAAACATCTTGTACATCACGATAAGTATTATTTATACAGGTCTGTTATGAAGTAAAAAAAGGATATGATATTGTTAAACATTCCAGAACATTCTAAGAAATTTGAGACATGCAAAAATCCTCTGCTCCACACTATTAGAAATATTTTATGAATATACGTTCTCTGAAATCTGTAGAAATTAGGAAAACTGACTGCATTTAAGCATTGATAGAGTGTGTTAACCTTAATATCCTTGAAGCTTTGAATCTCTTAAGGGGTTATTGGTATTATCTGCAAGTTTACAAAACCAGTGAAAAAAAATAAACCTTTAGTCATTAGTGCTCAAACTTCAGCAAGCATTTGAAGGCCACCTTTCTGCCTTTGATCGAACTGCTTATCTACTGCAAGAAGCCTGTGTAGGTAAAGATGTGAAAAATAGAGGGCCTGACGTTTCCATCCTAGCGAGATCTTCTTCAAAGGCAAAACTAAAATGAAAACAAACTAAGAACACCTTAAAGAGACACATATAGACAGTTAGTTAAATTGAACAGTATTATGAGTCTTTCTAATCGGCTAAGTTTAACCCGGGGAACAACGTCTGAAAATAACTTTCCGAGTCAGAACTCAAATAAAGTACCACTTAGATGGAAACTAGTTCCCGTACATGGTAAGATTTGTGGCTAAGACTGACGGCCATCTAGATTTTACTGCTGGGGTTGAGTGACGAACATATTCATGTTATTATCGTTTTATATTTATCTTCAAGTCGGGGGTTATTTTACATATCAGAGTAATGACACAGTCAAGATTTACAAACCAGAGTATGCTTTGCACATATTGCTTTTGATGGATTTTAAAGTAAATTTCAACCAGTTTTTGACTTTGCTATGTTTCAAATTTGTTGCTAAGTTTGTTGTGATGGTTTAGCGAGGAGTCATGAAGAGTTAAAAAGAACTGTGTGGTATATTGGATACCATTTCAAAGTTTCATTGGGTTTTAATTTCTCTCTATTTCGATAGCAATCACTACCCACAAAATCAGCGGCTTCCAGGAAGCTAAAGGACTGGACAAAGTCAACGAGAGAATGCCACCACGCCGCAACGCCACTCTCCCCCAGAACAACACCACTACATAATAGGACCCAGATAAGCCTTGCTACCATGAGCACAGTAAAAACTCTCATTTCCCAGGTTGTGGATTTATTTCTGTTGGTAAGGGCTCTGAGGTCCAAGCATGGTTCCAAGCAGAGTGAAGTATCACAAGAGGAAAAATAAATGGTGGAGGTACTGGCCTTCCTGGAGAAGTTAGGTGGACATGTGGCTTGACATCGAAACGAAGTGTTCGGGGCCAAACGTTTGAAAAGTTGCCATCTACCAGTGTGGCAGACTCTCTCTCTCTGTCTCCTATGGAGAATATAAGTCCAATTCTAAAGACCATCTTGTTTTGAGTTTCATCGAAGCCACTCTCCAGTGATTGGCTGAACTTTAAAAAAACTGGGTTGCTTTTCAAACAGTAGCGAATGTTTTTAAGAAAGGAGGTCAGGTTGAAGCCTCCCGAAAAATCATCAACAGATTTATCAAGTCGTTCTTTGGTGTTACTTAACCTGCAACAAATTTGGACTACCCAGTGAAGAAATTTAATCTTGTATCTTAAAGGAAATGATTTCATCCAGCAGAAAAAGGACCTAAATCTCGCAGAATTTTTTAAACGGATTCTTCCATGTTTAGCAGACGTACCTGGATATTCCCCACTTCGTTTACAAGGAAGCGATCTTACCCCTCTCACCATATGTCGAAAATGAGAAATAATGAACAATTGTTCCCCCTTCCAGCAGTTTTGTATAATTTTAGTGAATGGTTTCACCCAACGATGGACTATTCCATTTTTGCAATGAATGGTACAGTCTTAAAAAAGACTCTTATTAATATTTTGTCCTCTGTGGTCCTGGTTATAGTGTGTGTTTGTATTTTGTACTCCGTTTATCAGGAATATTATAGTAAACTAGTGCTAGCATTTTATCATATAGCCAAACTGTAGATTACATTTATGGTCAACACAAAAAGTGGGAGGAACAGTTGCAGGGAGAGACATTTTCATAAGGGTTGGCAGATAACAGAAAAAGAATCATTTTTTCTGTCATCCACTTGTAATGAGGTTTTCTCTCCTCGGTGATTTAACGATCAATCCACCAGCAACAAATTCAAAGAGGGACCATATTTTATTAGTATATTATGACAGTATCAGCATTTATGGATATTCCCAAGCATCTACATTACAATTCTCCTATGAGAAAATGTAAACAAATATCAGAAAGACTTGGAAAACCACAAAAAGCTGAGCTGTGTTTGTGAATAAGTCTGACTGGATTAGGAGATGTGGTGATAAGAAATTAAAGGTGTATTGTGTCATATCTGCAAGCGGTTAAGAATGGTCAGGTTTTACGTGGAATGAAATGATGAAAGAAAACTGTCAATATGAGTGAGAATTAAAGTTGATGGGGGAGAGGAGGAAGGGGGCGGGGGGGAGTGGGGGTTGGTAGAGAGGCTAATCAGCATTTTAAAGTCCCAAAAGGAGATATTCGGGCTGTAAAATAATTGAGTCATGTCTCCCTTTCTTTGATCCTAAAACCTTTCAACGAAGATATTCCTTGTCTAAATTACATTTGTTCACTGGACTTGTTTCAGCAAGACCAGTTCTCTGTACACAAGTAATTTTTGTTGCTGGGAAGGAGACACAGCTGGTGTTTTGATTACTGGTACAACAGCAAATGCTAGTGGGTGTATGATTGGTCATGTGGTTTGGTAGAAAACTTTGCTTGCGTTGAAGCTACCAAACATACAGCTTGGAGTAAACTTCTGCACAGGATCCTCGGACTTAGACAGTGTTCTGGTCATTGATATGACAGCATGTGAAATCCATTGTTACTTTAATAACTCCTATTGGGACTTTTTAAGGTAGGCTTTATCTTTAGCAAAAGGCTTGTGATATTGGTGAATATACTTCCCTTTAATCTCCCCGTAAGAGAAAGTTGTAAAATGCAGTATGTTTTAATTCAGAGTCCAAAGCAGTAGGGACTATTGCTTCTCGTATAAAGAGTTGAATAAATATGTAAATTAGGGGTCATTTAAATAACTTGTAACCATTTAGCGTGAGTCGTGCATATTCATAAGGTTTTTCATGACCTGTTTTAACAGTCTTTGCAAATTATAACCATTACATAGTGGTATGTGTATAAAGTAGATACATTAGTATATCGTGTTAGCACCACTGTTGGAAAAAAAAAATGGTGTCTTAATAATTATCCTTATGTATTATTTCTCAACAAAAACAACAAAAAAATTAGCTGGTGTTTTTTACTGCTGAATCTCTCTCTATCAGATATTACTATTACTAACGATTTTTTTTTGTACAAGCATGGATGGTTATAAATATGGTCGTCGTTGTCTAAAGGTTACATATGGATTATATTGTACGTTGATATATCATAGGTTCGTCAAACTATTGTTAAGACTTTACTACCATGTACACTTTGCATCCTACGTTTTGATGTCTTAATCAGAACAGATGTGCTAGCTTATTCTGTATTTTGTAAGCTTTTCCTTTTTCATAAGTGGTTTGTACCTGGTTGAGTATTATAAAATTTAGGTGTGATAATAATAATAATAATAATAATAATTAAATATTAATCATAAAGTAAACGATCTTGGGGTGTATCAGTTGTACAACCATTGTGCAGTAAAAGTTTGAGGTTGCCTTTTTTTATCTTGATGAAGGTGTATTTTTTTTCTTCTTTCTTTCTTCTTGGTCCCAATATTGATATGAATGTGTACAAACTGATTTCTGTTTCTATTCTGTTTTTGTTTTTAGTAATTGTCTGAATGAATGTATAAAATTGATTTGCTGGACAAAAAAAAAGTTAAATGACTTGCAATGGGGTAAACTTTGGGGGTTGTGCAGGACACAACCACATCTAGGAGTCCACAAAAAATGGCACCAAAGTTTACTAAGAGGGTAGTCGATACGTAGGAGGGGTAGCAATTCCTGCCTCTTTCTTATCGAGTAGAGAACTTAAAAACAACGACCTTTGGAATATGGCAGGGAAGGTGAAATGGCATATCAAGCTCAGAATATGCAACAATGCATTTAATTAATTTATTAATACTCGAAAAATTAACGGTTTATGAGAGGCATTCAGGAGGTTGTTCGTAATATGGATAAGCTTTTTTTCATAGAATTTTGGATTGTTTAACTTTTTACAAAGAAAATGCGTGCAAATGGTAACATGAATGTATCCTGCGAAAGATGATTGCAAGATGTAAGCTGGCAAATTCCTGTCATGCTGTCCTTTGTAAAAAAAAACAAATCCTGTTTTAATATTGATTGAAAAAATTTGACATTTTGCTGGAATATTTGCATGTTCAGTTTATTTTTGGAAGGACACCCTGAAACCTATGAAGATGCTTTTATTAGTGTTTTGTGTTCCTCAAGCAACGTCGCCATCCTTCAGCTGACAAAATATAAGTTTCGTCGTGTTTCAAAGAGGATCCCATTCTCAATATTCTTGTGAGATCAGTTTTAAACTCCTAATATTTCATTCTAGCAAGAAATGTTGGTATGGAATATTGATACAAAATTGCATCAAAAGTAATCTTTCTTAGCAAATTTCACCAGCTTGCTAAAAGTTCCTTTTTTGCTGGTCAATTTCTTCTGGACAGTTCTTTTAAACTTGTGCAGACATATGTGCACCAGGATAGGCTAGGCACACCAGCCCCCCCCCCCCCATGAGATCTCAAGATAAATCCTTGTATCTATTGCAGCATTTTTCTGTGAAGTTTATGAGAATACTTAACTATACTGCCTATGTAGGCCATTAGGCTCTAAGGAATCACAAGTACTGCCTACTTTTTCTCTTTTTTTTCTTTTCATCTAGCTTTAAATGTTTACCCAAATGACTGGTTGTAAGTATGGTACCCCCCTTGTGGGTGAAGATGATGGATAATAATTGGCTAATTGACCTTTCAAAGTTTGAAGTATCTTGTTTGTTACATAATAATAATAGTCTCTCCTACTGCCACGTCCTATTTATTCAAGATCAAAACTTCTCCTACCCTAACTGTCATCGTTTGCATCGATGTTATACCAAGCCGAACGTACGGAGTATGTCAAAATCAAAAACTAACACTTGTTAAAAATTGGCCAAAATGTCATTGTTACATCGTGAAAGGTGTATGGTCTGATCACAACAGCCAGAAAAATTAGAATACTCTACATCATGATCCACCACCCACCCACCTACCCCTCCCCTCCACCACACCCATAGAAGCCGGCTATTACTGGAGTTTCCATTTAGTATGTTCTTGACAATTATCGACTGCTCATACCCAGTCCATTGGTATTTCAACAATTTCTACAGACCAGTGTGTTCCTCTTGTAATAGTGTCGTTATATGTAAGTCTGTGTGTTTTTCAGTTGCTCATTTTAACTGGTGGCATCCACCTATTATGGAAGCCAACACAAGAGTGCGGTGTCATAGTAATTTTTTCTTCTCTTTTTTTCTCCAGTATTTTTTTTGTGTTTCGGTGCCTTTCATTACAATTAGCTTCGTTAGACTATTCTACTTTCTCCCTTGTTCTAATAATAAGAGAGTGCAACTGATATTATTTTTTTTGTCTAAGAAAACTTAATACCCACAGGTATTATTTCTATGGTAAGCTTTCCCTAAGCAGCGACTAATCTGTTTTTTTTTTGTTTTTGTTTTTTTGGTGTGCGTGTGTGCGTGCGTGTGTGTGTCTGTATAAGGCCACACAGAGCTGACATTTTTTTTGACAGCTTCTTGTGCCTGTTTGTTGTATAGCTGTTAATTATCTTGCATGTAACGTATTGATATCGCCAAGGTTCCCTCGCGGTACATGTGGATCTTCTCAGGTTTGGAATGCCTCCTTTGTAGATACTTTACTCTGTACGGAAAAAAAAAAATAAAGCATATCTGATCATACTCAATATGTTATGTGAGGTTCACATGCTATTTGGTCTAGTTCTAACAGTTATTGTAAATTTGTCAATATCGAAGAAAAAAAAAAAAAAAAAAAGCAAATTCATGGGGTCGTTCAAATTTCTTCTTTTTTTTTTTCTTTTTTTTTTCGGAAAGCACACTTCATATTATAGTCTCGTAGTGTTTACAGAAATTTTTCCTACTTTTAATTATACGAAACTGAAAATTGAGAAAAGAATTTTTTTCATTTCATTCGAGTTCTTTTTTCTTATAAATATTGTTTTAACAGAGTTATTGGAACATTCTTGTATGGTGTTTGAAGAAAGGAATAAAGATAAAAAAAGGCTACTCTATGTTTCTTGTTTACTTTTTTTCAGTTGTCTCTGTTAGCGGGCCATGGTACCAGTGCACAAAGTAATTCTATAAACTGGTTAATTTATTCAAGTTTATATAAAAGATAAATAATAAATACTTTATTCGTTGACAGTTTGTTCCAATTTCACCTAACCTAACCATAAGCTTGTTCATTTTTCATAATTTGACCCTTGGTGACCACAAATGACCTTTGACCTCCACCAAAAACAATAGGCTTCTTGTAATCAATGTGACTTCTACACATCAAATATGAAATTGGTCTGACCTTTCCTTCTTGAGATATCGTGTTTACAAGGTTTTCATAATTTGATCCCTGGTGACCCCAAATGACATTTGACCACCAAAACATTAGGCTTCTTGTACTCAATGTGGTACTTCTACACACCAAATATGAAATTGGTCTGACCTTTCCTTCTTGAGATATCGTGTTTACAAGGTTTTCACAATTTGGCCCCTGGTGACCCCAAATGTCCTTTGACCTACACCAAAAACAATAGTCTTCTTGTACTCAACGTGGTACTTCTACACACTTAAATATGAAATTGGTCTGACATTCCCTTCTTGACATTAAAAACACTTTGAAATTTAAAGAAGGCATCAATAGGATTTGACATCCTAAATGCTATATGAGTAGCAATACATTACTCAAGTATGAAAGAATTTTTGGTGAAACTATAAAGTTTCAAATTAACACAATGTTACCCTCCATCAGACATGCATGTTTTAAGTTACATATATACAATTATATGATCTCTATATAATTTCTTCCACCTGCAATAAAACAGTTGATTTACAATGCCATAACAATCCTCACATGATCTGTGTGTTTAACAACCAGAAAGCCATGGGGCTTATAGTGATACCATGTCTCATTTTATATGCCAAAAAATAAATACAAACTGTGCACTCAAGGTTCTTGTAGTTAATAAGGTGCATCCCAGATTTCCATGTATGAAGTTCATTCAAGCTTTTCCTTTGGATTTATAACTACTGTATTACAAAGTTTTTAGAATTTGACTAATGGTGAACTCCAATGACATTTGAACCCTACGAAAATCAACAAGGTTCTTTCCCTCACTAAACTGGATACAAATATCCAGCATAAAATTCAACTAAAAACTTCTGTTGATGGTTTTCCATTTTGCTGAAAAAAAACTTCCATGTGTATGGTGCAACACTGGTCATTTCCCCAAATGTACTGAGGGTTAAGTATCTATCAACAGGGGTTAGTGCTCTCTGAAAGAATGAGATAAACTTCTTATCCAGATAAAACCCCAGTAGGTGCAATTTTGATTTTCTGCTCTTTTCCCTGCTTCCATTCTGTTGTTGAAATATATATAAAAAAAGTCAGCCTTTCATCTTATCAGTTACTGTGGCACAGTGTTTATAACTAAAAGAATAAGACAAACTCATTACATAGGGTTCAAACCCCTGCAGAGGCAGCATTTTCTGATCCTCCTTCCTTTACTTCTCAACAGTTTACTGTGGCACAGTGGTTAGTGCTCTGAAATGCAGACAGTCAGACAAACTCCTTGGTGTGAGTTCAAACACCAGAGAGAGCATTTTTTAATTTTCTGCTCTTTTCCTTATTCCATTCTGAAGTTGATACATTAGAAACGAGCATTATTCTAAACAGTTACTGTGGCACAGTGGTTAGTGCTCTGAAATGCAGACAGTCAGACAAACTCCTTGGTGTGAGTTCAAACACCAGAGAGAGCATTTTTAATTTTCTGCTCTTTTACTCCTTCCATTCTGAAGTTGATATATTAGAAACGAGAAGTATTTCTCAACAGTTACTGTGGCGCAGTTGGTAGTGCTCTGTAACCGAGAGAGTCAGATAAACTCCATGCCTAGGGTTCAAACACCAGAGAGAGC
>KN890815.1:1951-11953 GCA_000934455.1 Apostichopus parvimensis
ACAGAAACTGGAAACTGTAGCTTATCTGTTATTTATCATAACTGTCATTAGCTTCCAAATAAGAAAATTGCTGATTCATGATTATACATCACCATTTCATCATTTTACATGGCATATTTGATATTGATCCAAGTGCCTAGCCAGGCCGGGTCACGAGTGCCCTACCCACAGTCAACCTCATGCAGACTACTGTGCCCCCCCCCCACCCCACCCCTTCTCATCTAGCTGTGTCACAAGTCATGTGAACAAAAAATTAAAAAAAAAGTTAAAGGATATGAGTATTGTGCCTGTCCTTAAATTGTTGGTGTCCCTTCAAGTAAGAATTCCTGGTTACGGGCCTGCAGTACAGAAGATTTAGTTAGTCAGTTTGATGAGAAGGTAAACATTCTCATGTCACGCACACAAACACATACAAACGCAAACACACGCACCCTCCCAACTAGTCCCACGGAAAGTTTGCATTGTACAGGTATAGTTTATGAAACAAAGCAATACAGGGCAATTTTCGGTTGAGTGTAGGCGTGTAAATAGTACATATATATTTGTATAAGTTTGACCTTAGTCTTTCTTAAATGTAATAACCCTACACTACAATGACATCATTGGGGATTTTTTTACTGAATGTTGTAGGTGTTTGATTTTCTTATTTATACGTCAACACGGATGTACTTTATAATTATTCATTATGCCTATAGTTTCTGCTTTTGTCATTTTTGTAGTAAAATTAATGATCAAACTTACTAATTATTCCGTTTATAGCATGGTTCAACATTATGAATGTAGACCGTTAAAAAAGATCATGTTGTATTATTTCTTTTATTCAAGTTATAAATTGTAAAAAATGACGAATTAAACAGTCTGAGGCTCATCACCGAAAGTTAGCAGGCCTAATCGATGGTGACGTCGGCAAGTTAGTTCACATAAAAGTATAAAATCACCAATTCATTGTTTATAAATGATAATAACTCGACCAATAATTTCACACAAATTATTAAAGTTTCCGGGAGCTAAGCCCGCGAACGATGGATTACATGGAGCATCCCCTAAAGCGCGAGAAATTGCGAGTGCGCACATAGCGCGGTGAGATTCGGTTCCCACATTTATATGATATTGAACCTGTTACATTTGAACGCAATGTGCCGTGTGCACGCTTTCTTTCTTAGGCTCGGGTGCATGGTGTTTCGCTCTCTCTCTCAAACACGACGCCTGTCATAAAGCATTTGTACCACCCTCTGACCGTCCCGCCTTCTGACCCCACCCATGCACCCTCAAGAGTTAAGTTTTCCGATATCCGTGAAGTACTTTTTATTCATGTATATACAGGACTTGGCCTATTACCGTCACCTATGGCAACAAGAGGAAGATGGACATATGCCTATAAACCTGACAGAGCCTGAGAAAAAGTTTACAGAAACAACGTAACCTATACTTATCAAGTCAATGATTATGAAACTGGTCTATATATAG
This sequence comes from Apostichopus parvimensis, assembly GCA_000934455.1. Taxonomy (NCBI): domain Eukaryota; kingdom Metazoa; phylum Echinodermata; class Holothuroidea; order Aspidochirotida; family Stichopodidae; genus Apostichopus; species Apostichopus parvimensis. The sequence goes on from KN890815.1 coordinate 3,419, forward strand.
TGAAGGCGGATAGGTTAATATTATATTCACGGATTCACTGTCTAAACTATAAACGCCATATAAACACAGGGTTGGAGTGTCGTGGGGGGGGGGGGGTAATTACCCCCTATCATATATTTATTTGCTAAAACAAAAAGCTAAAAAAAATGCATTTTAAAGAACTTTTAAGATAATTCTTCTTCCTGAAATATACTTTGGTCCTTGAATTTCGCTACAAGAAAACACGAAATATATAGACCTAATCCCGAACCATATACCACTCTCCATTATACATTTGTTACATTTATGAAAGAGGCTCATGAAACCGGGCTATCTTCCTTGTACATGCATAGTTACTATAGAAAATGGCAGGGAGATGCTAAACAGATCTTCCTCGTTCAAAACCTTTTCATCAGTTCGTTCGCACTAATTGGACTTTAAGAAATTCCTTCACAATTGTTTCCGGGTTTTAAAGAAAATCGGGTTACAGTAATCCCTTTCGTGGTACCGGTACTTCCTCATTCATTTGGATTTGTTTAAATTCAACTTTTACTAACTTCCGCGTCACTTTCATCAATTGTTCTTGTAAAGTTTACACCGTTGGTATATATTAGCCCTGACGTCATCGTCTCATATATTTATAGAGAGAGAGAAACAAAGATGGTAATTCTTGTGTCTTTCTACTATCGAGAGAATCCTCTTATCAAAAAGAGACAAGTTTGTTAGTTTCCTGGTTGCGAGTAAATGGTTTAATCACAAGGAAGTCATCAATACGAGGCCAACACTCTTACCGTTCTTGGTCAGCTCAGTATTCATTGATATACTTGCAAACTTTCTACTTAAAAAGCAAACTAACATTTCCCAGTAATCTGACATGTTTGGGTCGTGGGAAACTGGTGAAACGCTGTGTTATATAGGTAAATAAAAATACATGAGAGCACCATTATTAGTGTATTTGTGGAATAAAGGTATTTGTCATACGTCATATCATTATATATATATATCAGGATAATATACCAGGATAATATATCAGGATAATATATCAGGATTAGTTTGAAATGATAGGAAGGTCAAAACATTGTCAAATAGTCGTGTCATTTGGTAAACATGTTCATGTAAGTAGCCAATGACTCAGTCTGTTTGGGATATAATTTTATAGTTATAGCATGAAACCAACATTTTTTTTGCCATGCTCAAAAGTTTCCGCTCTCAGATCCGAAACTATATCGTGCAAATGCAATTACATAAATCAACAAATTATTTATTTACAAATTTTCGTAGAAAGTTGTTAAACGTTGGTAATAAAGAAAGATAATTAAAGCCATGCATGATCATTCCCCATCCCCCCCCCCCCACCCGTCTGCGCCAAACACTGGACTAGGTCATTAATTACTATCGCGGTGCAGTGATCCAACCGGCGATGCTGGTTTATTTCGAAACCAGCGGCGCATTGTTGTGCGCCTTTGGCGAACAAGAGGATATATAGTTCATATACATATATCTTTTGACTAATTTAATTCGTACCCGATAATTACCCCCAAAATGTATTGTCTGAAAGCTCAAATATAACGGCCCGCGGCGCAAGTAATGATTCTCTGGAAATTTCTTTTGATAATATTGCAACCAGTTGCACAATAAGGTCATGCATTGGGACGGGTTCAGCGAAAGGGCGATTCTACTTATCCAAATTGTTGACAATTATAATTTACATACACATTACATGCACCTAAGTGAGATTTAATAATTCAAAACTTCGTAACGTTGTTCAAACAAACTCAAAGGTGCATCCCAGCTTTATGCAGTAAATTCTGTTATAATGTTATTTTTCAGGGAATAGTTGACGACTGTCCTTAGTTTCTTACAAAGTGGTGGTTTATAATCGTGTCTTTTTATTCTTTTCTTGAAACTACGATCGACACGTAAATGTTCATATTGCAACTATCATGTCTTATGTGTGACGTAAAATATGATTGTTTGATATGAGAGTCAGTGAATAAAATCGACCATACATAAATGCTCTCGATCCCACTTGACATTATTGATACCCCAACGTCCCCTTCCTCATAAAGAATTATTAATAGTTTCAAACGGCGCTGGTGAATCGCTCTAAAATGAGTCGACGAGAAATTATACACGGAAGTAATATACGAACCGGTGTTGTTATACCATGCTCTATTTTACTTCATTTACAATCGTCGTAAAACCGTATCACATCACTTCAACTCTGCTTTATTCATACGCTAATGACTCCGCCCATTACTTACTCTGTGAGTCACAGTACGTTTGCCATTGTAAGGGTAGTAGGATTTGGATTGGTATCACGAATTAGGGCCGATCAGAAGTGATTCAACAAATTCTAGTCATCAGCCTAAAACCAGACAACCAAGACATTTCTTGAACACAAGTTTTAATCATCAGAACAGTTCTATAGGACAAATTTGTTCATTTGTCGCTACCAGTTTCGCAAATTTAATAACCTAGAAGAGCTTGCATTAGGTGTACGAAAAGACTCTACTACGGTGGTTGTATATTGTATGCAAAACTTCGTACAGAGATCTAAGACTACGGTTTACCTGGCGAGACCATGAAGGGTGTAGTGATTTTATCACTAGCGTTTGTTTTGGTTTCTGCAGATATATACATGCACAACCCACGGTAAGTTCCATCGTCCATTTTTCGCTATTTTGCTACACATGATTACACGGTAATGAAAACGAGAATGAAGTACTACGTAAATTGTTGAATGACAGGCGCTTTTGTAATGTCATGTAATATTGTAATGTCAGGCATAGGCTAAGTTATACGATACGTCGGAGCAATTACTGCAATTACCATAGACTCATAGTGTTACTAAGTTTAGGCCTAGATCATATTGAAAGCTTCTAAACCAATCTATGTGTAGAGTGCGAGGCAGTAAAATCCGTACACGTAGTCGATTGTTTTAATGTGTAAAATTGTGAATAGTCAAGCAGTGTGCATGTGCTGCAGCTTTGAAACTGCACAATAGAGACATATGCAGACTTTCCAACATTGAGGAAAATTTATGAGTGTGATCAGCGGCAGAGTATTTTTGACTGCCTAGATGCAAAATGGTGCATTCTTTTTCAGTTTCTCTGAGTAATCTTATATTGAGAATTTCATCATCATATATATATTATTGAACTCAACAAGCATGACAATTCTCAACAAAGACTTTTCTTGAATCGATGAAAGTAATCACTTGCTAACATAATTGAACATTTATATCGGAAATTGGAGCGCACTTCTCAATCTCTAGCTATCGTATGCGTAGGGGCACTTATCGGTTAAACAGTGGATGCTAGACGAAACCAAAAATATTTTAATTATGCCGCTAACCTGATTTTAGACCTAGCCTAGGTTTATATGGATTTCGCTCCATGGTTGCACACACGGTTTTTCGGAGATTGTTTGTGGATTGCGTGTGATAAAGTGCACATAGCGTGTGAGCGTGTGGAGGGCTGGAAATGCGTGTGTCACACGCCAAATGCGTGTGACTTGGAATGTCTGCATATGAAATGCAAATGGCAGTTTGCAGTGTGTAGCAGTTTGTGTCTAAAACTGCCCAGCTTTAACAAGTGTACACACAAATCACAGGTTTACTGAAAAACCAGTTGTTGTGTGGCCTCGTCAGTGGATCAGTGTGTAAGGGTCATTTTTAAGATTATGGGGACTTCACCGACTATCAAAAAGTCCGGTAGGCTTCAACAGTGGTTGAGTTGGGTAGCATCTACATGGAGAGTGTGCCCCGTCTTATACAAAATAGTTACAAAAAATATGTGAAGTTAAGGGAAGTTGCAATACCAATTTAAATGGATTACAGAAAGCCAGATATCAATTCACTTATGGCTGGTCAGTAACATTTAAAATTCAAATCAGATAACAGAAAGTGGAATTTGGGTGTTTAATACTACAGTATATTCAGAAATCCAACTTCCTGCATTGAAAGTGTTCAAACATGACTTCAGAGGTCCAACTTCCCTACATTGAAAGTGTTCAAACAAGACATCCGAAATACAACTTCCTGCTTTGAAAGTGTTGTAAACATGACTTGATTTTGAAATATCGAGTGAACTTGTGTATTATAGTTATTTCACACAAGTCTGCAGTGGATATCTTTAGACCAATGTTGACATCAGTCGAAACTTATCCCTCTTCCTGATTAATGTCATGTTTATAAACATTCGCAAATGACAGTGCTCACTGTGCCAGGAAAATTAAATCCATTTGCTTCAGTGAAAGTAATTTGGTTTTCTTTGGTTTTCAGAGGAAGTAATAACAGATTAGCTGAAGCAGGAAGGGAAAGGAATAATGGAAACAGGTAAGTTTAAATAAAGTAGATAAATGTCCCACAGTTAATGTATGAGGATGTCTACTTTGTAGGATTGCTTTATTTTTAGAATGCAAGGTAAAATACCACATTCCAAGAAACTGCTTCAAGTACAACGTCAACAAAATGTTGCTCACCCCCCTCCTCCCCTCCTCCCCATTCCTTATGATCCACTTTTTGTCATAAAATAAATTCAAGTGCACTGTTTCTTGCAATTTACAAGTTTGTAAAACACATATCAAGTGGGGAAAAAAAGGACAATATGTAATAAAACTGAAAACTGATCATTTTGAAAATGTCCTGTCTATAAGCTGAAAAGCCAAGCACCTTCTTGACATTCTTACTGTCTGGATGTTAACAACAAAGCATAAAGTGTCAAATCCAATTCTTCAAAGGTGGGGGGTGAGGGAAGGGTGTGGAGGAGGTGGTGGGGGAGGGGGGTAAACCTCACTAGCTTAGAATGTTTAGTCACAAATACCTTCCAAACAATTTACAGGACAAACTTCCAGGTGGTAGACACTCCTCTTCTGAATGTTGTCTGTTGGGTTGGAAAAGATAATTTTGCTCAAAAAAAAATTTGTGCAAAATCATGGAAATGATTGCACAAGGGGAATTTTCCTTTCTTTCTTTCTGTCTACCAAGGGTACCATATGCACCGCTCTTTCAGTGGTAATTTTCAGCATCTAACGCTACTATTGTCTCCTATCCCCCTCCCTCCCTCTCTCAAAAAATTGTGGATACGTGCCACTGTATTTATTCCCAGGTTGGTCTATAAAGGTGCATAATTTACATTTATAACCTGACTGTTAATGTCATTGTGCACTATGCAAACAGGATACAGTTACTGATTCAGTAATTTCCTCCTACAGAAATTGTTTTCATGATATAAAGATAACATATGGTAACAGTATAATATAATAGGTTTTGGCAATGGATTAATTGATACATATTCTCTATGCCTACATCATCATTGTAATTTATAAATGCATATTTGCATATTTATAAATGCATGTCTAGGATTCAAAGAGCTCAAGTTGTAGGAATCTATGAAATTATTGCAGCGACCTGAATAACAAATCTGAATTTGTTGATATCCATTTTGCGACAGAGTTTTTAAGCACATTTTCATATCTTCATTTTACAGGCTGTTTGATTCCCAGAATAACAACCGAGGAGGCTATAATGTAGGTGGCCTTTACTATTACACTGACTCAATGCTGCAGATTGAGTGGTAAGTCAATGCTTTCAGTTCTGCTTCCTTCTTTTAAAAAACAGAGGAAAAGGTTGGCGCATGTATTACCAACTTGACAAGTAATAATACAGTATATACATGACAGGCTTGCATTATATGCAGTACATACAACATGGTATCTTTATGTTTGGTTTGTTGATTTTAAGCGGTGATCAGATCACTATAATCTGCATTAACTATTTAAACGCGGCAATGGAAATACAACAGATAACACAATAAACCACAAATCAGTGTACATGTACCTTTTGACAAAATATAATTACCAATTAATTTAATAACTTGCTGAGTACTTGCCCCCCCCCAAAAAAAAATAAAAACACAACTTAGGGACAGTGTGGTTGCTAGGCATTTGCTCCATAGCAGAATTTCTGTGTTCTTTAATTGCTTGACATTTTGACATCTCTCAAATTAATTGGTTTGTCTAAAGTTGGCAGATGGTTCTGACTGGTATGTTGCTCACCAGTATAGGAAGTGGTACAGGAAACCTCTACCGAATGTCGGGGGTCAATGTTTATGGTACGATAGGATCAATCAGATTTTTACCTTCAAATGCAGACATCTAGCGAATGAGTAAACCCCTTTAGAATGATATTTTGCTATGCGACCTGTAAGTACTACAACAAACTATGAAACTTCCTGAACAAACAGTGTTGCTTATTCTCTTGACTGGTCTCTATTATTTGTCAATGTTAAAGTTTTTAAGTGGCATAATATTCTTTTGTGGCGCAAAATGGTAATTTCTATAAGCTCGCAGTATTAACATGTTGCTTTATCAGGGTGTTAACTAGTGAATTTGAGGGGCAACTAGTATGTGGCAGGGGGTGGTAACAAAGGGAAATATGTTGGTAAAAAAATATGTTGGTAACTGTTGGTAACAAAGGGAAATATGTTTTTTTCAAGTTTATGATTATATGTGGATCCATTTGTTGGCCTCATGATATATTTTTCTGTAACTGTTTGTGTCAATATTTTTCTGTAACTGTTTTGTGTAAATATTTTTCTGCAACCTGCACATCCTGAAAAGATGTAAAGAGTCTTAATTTGTAGTATATAATGGCCAAATTTGGCAGTAACCTACTTCATACTCTGCAGAAAACTTTAACAAAACTTTTTTTCCGGTTGTGTTGTCTGGGTTCCTTCCTTAGGTTCACTGTTTTCAATTTTTTGTTTTAAGTTTCATTGCTGTCGTTTCACTGGTTTGTAAATTTTCAATCAATTTCTGTGCCTCCTCCAAAAGAAGATACTTATGGACATACAAATTATTGTACATTTTCACCTTTTGCTGTTTCAATACGGTCAGACAAAAAGCATTTTGTAACTTTCATTAGCTGAGTATTACACCAGATCCCTGTTTTGATTTAGAAATTTGAACAAAAGAACGGGAGGTAATTATTTTTTTAAAGTATCTTTAATGTCAGATACATATATAAATAGCCCCCTCTTTTGTTTGTACTCTTGCAGGACGAACCAGCACAGTTGCGGTAATCCCAACAACCACTGCGAACTGGTTGTCCAATACATGTGTGGGGATCTGCTTCGGGACGGCGCCGTGACCAGGTAAAATATCAAAAACATTTTCTAATCTGATTTTACTCCATCTTCTGTCTTCTCACCGTTTTTATTTCAATCGATGATGAATGTTGACTTCAGTGCACAATTGAAAATGTCAGATTTGAATTTTGTATCTGGCAATAAATTTATCTGGAATACTGTATTAATGATTATAAATGCAAACATATGCGACGAAAACTTACAGTAGCAATGTTATAGGAACGGTTTATGACAGAAGGATCGATACAGCATTTCACATTTTAAGGATTATTTTGTTTTCATGAATTATCTTTCAAAATTCTATATATAGCAAATAGAATTAATATTGGCAAAGTGACAAAAATGGAATTCCCCCCTTTTTTTTTTCCCCTTTGTTTTTCTTTTATATGAATATTTGTATCTCTTTACAGTACCATACCAGAAAATCCCAGCAATTGTGATAACTACGATTGTAACACAGACATGGAGTTTGGAATGCACGAAAACTTTGACTATTATCTCGGCTGTAAGCTACGCCAGAGGAACGAAGGTCTCTTCACGGCTGACCAGGTGCATTGTTGTTTCGTCTTTAAAAGCCACTCCGTTTAGAATAAACATATATGCTTTGGAAATGTATTTGAATACCGGGTTTTCAACAAAGTAAAGTTTACAATAACATTTCACTGAATCGTATCGGTATGGGCGTCGTAGAGAACGGTGTCTATTGTTCGATTGTTCATTCATGCATTGTGAATGGACACGATATCCAGAACAGTGTGGTTACAGAACTCATTGATACAAGCTCAATGATTTACATAGCAACCGATATATATTCGCAAGTTCGAGATGTGCTTCTGATACAAAAAGTTGACCGATATCACACCGGGGGGGCTGGGGGGTCAATGAAATTAACCATAAACTAGGTTTGCAAATTTAAAACACGAAAAACGGTGTATTTAAAATTCTCTGGGCATATCATTTTCTGTATTGCGCTCATTAATGGAATGAGTATAAAGGTATTCGTTGAAATTGGTAGTGCAAGATCTTTACTAAGCCCCCCCCCCCCCTCCCCCTTGCACTAACCACTTAAGCTTTTTACAGGTACCTTTTGTACAGTCAGTAACATTTGGGATGTGTGTAGACAGATTTTTTTTCTTTCTTTTACTTCCTGTGTGGTTCACATGTTTCAAAGTGCCAAAAATACTTTCAGGTGCACAGAAGGGACACTGTTCTTGTACTCAAATACAGGCTGTTTAACACACTCTACTTAGCCTGCAAAGGACCTCTTATCGGAATTGTTTATCGTTTTCTGGACTTCCTTATCATGTCTATATTGACTTTCTTTTTATACTAAGTAAATATTAAGGAACTTACGTGCTGTATAGAACCATTGTAATCATTGTCTCTTGAACTACAAAGGTTGTCC
>KN890815.1:21667-39499 GCA_000934455.1 Apostichopus parvimensis
ATTTACAAAGAATGTAGTATAAAAAAATATCAAATAAGGAAACAAAAGCAACCGAGAAATTAAGAAGGACCACCGACCGAAGCAGCCAATTTATTTCCGCGTTAGTCGTTATTATCAAGCGGGTTTAAATAAACGTCACACACTGCCCGACTGATCGCGACCCTACCCACTCCGCCTGTCGTGATGGGAAAAATTTTTGATGATCCGGTAGTTAGATGCGATTGATCAAGATTTTTCCGGTTTTAAAATTGCATTGCATTCAGTCAAGAAAAACTTTTCCCGTAGTGTGCAGTTATTCACGGCTAACTCTGCAGTTTTAACAAATGTGACCAATCGTGGGGTAATAAATTTACATGTGACCTAAATGCAGGCGCATAGCCAAGGGGGGGCGAAGGGGGCAGCCGCCCCCCCCTTGAGCATATTTTTAAAAATTTTTTTTAATGTTTTTATGATATCGCTAGTAATTTCAAAGAGAAAATGCTAAGATGCAACTAACAAGGCCTGGGAAGTGCCATTTCCAGCGATCTGGGAGGCATTTTCAGCCAAAATTTGCTTGTACGCTTCGCGCCAACCATGGTGGTGCTACGCTTAGATGCCGTATCTACGGCTCTGAAAATGTTTCTACATTTTCGCCCCTCCCTTGGCAAATTCCTGGCTACGCGCCTGCCTAAATGAGCGCGGGTCAGTCGGTCAGTGCACGACTGACGACTAACAACAGAGTCAGCTGTTAGTCCATGGGTATTAAACGACAATCGAAAGCTAGGTCACCACAGTTGAGTTGGGTCGTGGTCAGATGTGCAGTGTGCTGCAGGTTTTAATGCTCATGTTAATCAGCAACTCTTGCTTTGTAGCTGTTCTTAGAACCCCTAAAACCTTGCTTTTACAGACTGAAAACTTAAACCGGACTACATAATAATAATATGCATAGTATGCTTTCATAGGCCTGAAAGTACCACAATGACATAATAGTAGAAATCAGGAAGTGAAAAATAGTTAACAATCACAAGAAATCTTCAAAATAACTTTTCTTGCAAAATATTAAGTAGTAGTTTTGTATCCTAAGGAAATAATCTTTTGGTATTAACCAATTACAGTTGTCTCAAAATGTTGTAAAACTAATTTCTGGAAATGTGATTTGGGATCACTTGTAAAATATATCTGTTTAGTACAGATACTAAGATGGTATTATTCATAATAAAGAAATGATGTTTCTGTCTTGCACAGGCATCTTTCTGTTACCTTATTGCTCCATTCCTCTTGGAGAAGCAAAGTGTCTTCCGTGCAAAGACATCTTTCTGTTATGTTAGTACTTCATTCCCTGTGAAGAAGCAATGTGTCTGCCTCACACAGACATCTTTCTGTTACGTTATTTGCTTCATTTCTCTTGGAGAAGCAATGTGTCTGCCTCGCACAGACATCTTTCAGTTACATAATTTGCCTCTTTCCCTGTGATGAAGCAACATGTCTGCCTTGCACAGACACATCTATCTGTTACGTAATTTGCTTCATTCCCTGTGAAGAAGCAATGTGTCTGCCTTGCACAGACATCATTCAGTTACGTAATTTGCCTCTTTCCCTGTGATGAAGCAATGTGTCTGCCTCACACAGACATCATTCAGTTACGTAATTTGCCTCTTTCCCTGTGATGAAGCAATGTGTCTGCCTTTCACAGACATCTTTCAGTTACATTATTGCTCCATTCCTCTTGGAGAAGCAATGTGTCTACCTTGCACAGACATCATTCAGTTACGTTATTGACTTCTTTCCCTGTGATGAAGCAATGTGTCTGCCTCACACAGACATCTTTCAGTTCCCTTTTTGTTTCATTCCTCTCAGAGAAAGCAACAATGACTGCCTTGCAATTTGGCAAATGCTCTCTCTCTAGCAGTCATTGACTCGGTGCTCCTCAGCGAGTGTGATGTGCCTACCTTGGAAATACTTCTCTGTACTTGTCACTTCTGCTAACGTTAATCTCCGTCCGTGAACGACTTCAAGAAGTGAGAAACAAGCGGGAGGAGTCTCCAATTGTCTGTGTTTATCGTTACTACGGTAACGTCTGTTGCCTTCATCTTTAAGAGCAGGTGCCATCTTGGTGGTAAGAGGATACCTATGATCCAACCAGCATCTACTGAAGCAAACGAGATTTAAAAGAATGAGTCAAATACTGGACAGACTGCCGCGTATAAGCGTTTACAAGATCAAGGCCGACCGACAACTGCTTTTGAATATTTTTTTGACTATCATCATTACCACAAGTTATTTCTTCAAAGGTAGTAAGACTATATTTATACCAATATCTATTTGATTAGTTAGGAGACTTTTCTACATCCGAGGAAGATAAAGGTCTCAGCATGACAGGGTGTGCAAACTAACACAGGGTTCATTTAATAATGCCATGCACCCTTCAATGCCTCCTTCCACTGTACATGGACTGTTCTGTCGTTCTTATGCCAAGCAATTACCAGAACTAGATTGACCCAAAATGCTCTCTGAAAGATAAAAACTGCTTGAACGTAAACTGCTTGAACTTAAACTGCTTGAATACTGTAAACAGTCTCTTTTTTACCTGCATTATTTCCACAGCAAAACAAGAAATTTCAGAGTGGCTTAGACAAAGTACGTAACATATCTAATGCATTTCAATACCATAATGCAGTGTTTCTTTGGTCTCCACTGTTATGTAGCCTGTAGAAGGCGGCTGCTGTGAAATTTCGAAGACTGTTTTACGTAGGACATAATATATATATCAAGTGCACTAAAAATGGTTAATTTATTATTATAATAACAACAAAAAGCTAAACAAACAGCTGCCAGGTGTGGTATTCTGATCTGAAAAACTAAATTAAACATCCATATTCTACTACATATCAGAGAAACCCAAAAGTTAAAATAGCCTTTGCATAAAGCTTAAACACTTTTTTTCTTTTCTTTAAATTCAACGTTTACTACCATATTACCTCTTGTAACATTTTGCCAATGAAAACTGTGACAAAGTCAGCATTTCATATATATTTATATAACGGTTTCCCTACAAATTGGGGTCTGGAATAGTAGGCCCACATGTTTACGAGAAGAATATAAAAATGAACCTACCGCCATCTTCGTCTGGGCGAGCTATGATGTAATCGGATAATTTTTCATTGATCACCGGATGGAGTTGAGAGGCGGTGAATGGCAGAGTTGTGACTGACTGGATACAAGCACTGTTATCTCTGATGAAAGAAAACACCGGGGAAAAAATGTTAGTGGAGAGTTCTGCAAACAAATTTAGGGGGGGAGGGGGGAGGGGGGAGGGGAATTTCCAGCAACAATTCCTGGTATTTCCCACAACTTGCACCGTTACAGTAGTTACAAAACTTGCCAATAACAAGCCAGATATTAAACAGTTTTTAAGTTGATTTTTGTAAGGAGTACTATGATTGGTCAAATCTTTCCAAAAAGAAAACACTGGCTTCGTTAGTAGGCGGCACTGCACAGTGTGTATGGTCGCAATGGGCGACCATGTGTACTGCACTGTATGTACTAAATATGTGCTACTGGCATATGTACGTACATCTAACTACTAACATCATGAAATCCCCCTCCCCCCACCCAAATTGTTTTTTTTAAAATAAATTGACTGGAGGAATTCCCCTCCCCCCTGTTTAAACATCCTAGCACTAACACTGAATCATACATGCACAGTATTTACTAACTTCATATCTGCAGAGTTATGTTAATACTTAACTGAATATTCATAATGCAACTTTTCGTTTTACTATATCTGTGAGGTGAACACGAAACCGGTAGACCCATCGGTTGTATGCTTTACTCAGATCTTACTAGTGACTCGAAATCTTTTTCGATGATTACCTTTGAACTTCAGAATCAACATGTGACCACAGATCGTTAAAGATCTGCCATCTTTCGTCCGCGGGTACCGGTAAGGGTAGAAAGAAGTCTTCAAACTCAAGACGCAGCGGCTTCAGTTTACAGGTGTAGGTCTCGTTCTCGGAGGAGGTAAACATCGCACTGGAAAGAGCGAAACAACGCCAAAACTTAACCTCTTTAAATAAATATGCTGTTCCTCCTCCTTACCATCAACATTTTCCTCCTACCCTTTCCTCCTCCCCCCCACAGGCCCCTGCCCGACCCTCCCGGTAAAAACAGCTGCGACCCATCTATTACATACATCAAGTACATACATCTAACGAGAATGTGATTCACCCATAGTAAAGGAACATTGTTATTAAACTATAGATTGTTGCCTTCCTAATGGCTGGCTATCTCACAGTTGATGCAGCACAGGCTTTGAATTCAGTTCAATGATGACAATGGTTCTCTGTCTCTACCGATAAAAATTTCTTCAGCTTACTCATAAAGCCTACCTCACCCTGCTTGCTAGTGATGTTCCTCTCATGTGAAAAGCAGGCTATTCCCAAACTACGTCTGTTCTGAATGCTCTTAATACCCCTGCTGCAGATTACTTAATGATATCTGTTTTTTACAAAGTTAGAGACTTTCTCAGTCTTTTATAAAAACATGTTCGAAACTTAATTCAACAAATGAATAATAGATAATTTGCAGGCTAATTAATTTCACAACCATATCCCCTTGGTAAAATTGCAAGTGCCCATAAAGAAAAAAAGGCTACTTTGCTAAAGTCAAATTCTCACTGGGATAATAATTAAAGTTTTACAAAAGCAAAGTTAGTGTCTGCTGGCAGACACAATGCAAGCCCCAGTTTGCTCTGCTACTTTTCAAAACGGCAAAATCCACCAGCATTTTTAGCCGATAAAATAGCTGGAATTTTTTAGCCCTGGATTGAAGCTGGGAAAAACATTACATATCAAGTACAGGCACTCCGGTACTTTGGTAGTCGTCAAGGTTTTTATTACCTCGCCTCTAGGTTGGCTGGGTTCGGTTCATTCGGTATAATCACTAGAGATATCCTACAGCCTTCTTCATCGTTTAAGGCGAAATATGGAACGTGGAGATCTGTAGGTCAAAGGTCAGAAACGGAAATGCCTATTAAATGTGTTAAAGTGGAAAATAAACCAATATCACATACTAAACGGTGTAACACATCGTAGAAAAGGGCAAAAGTTCAAATGTCAGTCGGTTTCGTTGCATACACCGATGGTCGGTCAGTGCGTCAAAAATACATGAAAGAGAGTCTTGTTTACAAGCTCGGAATGAAAAAAAGATACTAGCGATTCAATTTAATTGCTGTCAAGTATGATCCATAATTGTTTTAAAAATAGATTTCATGGAGAATAACTGAAATCTGCTATACCATCATGCATGGTTCCCACACAATCTTCAAAACATAATTCATGGACTTTTCAAGGACAAAATAGCCTGTTTTCAAGGACTATCTGGCCCCTTTTTGAAAGATGAAGTCTTTCCACGACTTTACTAGAGACATGAAAATCTAAATAAATACATTTTCGAAACATTTTTCTGTAATTTTCAGCTGATTTATCCTCATTGTTCCTTCTCCTCCTTGTACAATACGATTTACAACACAGGCAGTCACCAGTTTCACCACATGATGATCTGTGGATATTAACACCTGTGTACTGTAAGGGGCTAATATTAGGTCTGGCAGCAAGTGATGCTACCCCCTTGCAGACTTCTAGTTCTTTAGAAGGTTCAAGCCCATTACAAGAGACTATGGATTCATCTACATGTAGGTCTCCAATATGAAGGAATCACCACAGAAGGAATAGGCCCTCACCAAAGAAGGTATAGTAATAGTCCAGAACAGTGCAGAACTAACTAAACTGGAAGACTGCCATAGCCTTGGACAACCCCCCCCCCCCTCCAGAGTACATGACATAATAATGTCATTCAAGGACTTTTTAAGTACTTTTTACCTTGAATTTCCACTGTCAAGGACTTTTTGGAAAATATAAAAAGTTTTAGTAATTTTCAAGGTCTTTCAAGGATTACACTTTTTTTCAAGGACTTTCAAGGATTACAAGATTTTTCAAGGACTTTCAAGGACTACAAGTTTTTTCAAGAATTTCAAGTACCCTTGGGAACCCTGAGCATGATAGAATTAGCCAATTGCTACACAGAGCTATGAAATATCAGTTTTCATACACAAAAACCCATAGTACTTTCAGTATAGCATAATACACAAGATTACAAGAAACAAAAAACCCCAAGATGTGTAGAATGTAAAAAGCTATTCAGTGTTTCAAACTGCATGAATGAATATAGCAATTCTTAAGATAAAAACATTCTGTACAGCTAAAAAACTATTCAAGCCAAAACGTCTTACTGGAGGTAACTGTTAACTTTCAGGTGATTCCAAATTATACTGCATACCTCCTTCTCCAATGCCAACTTACACCCTCACTCGACAGTTCCACCCAAAGTGATATCTCATTACTCCACTTATATGACCCCCTTCCTTCCAAGTTCCTCCTGTGTTACAAATCCCCAAGAAGATATTAACAGTAATGTTTACATACAACTTTGATTGAGAAATAATGAAACTTACCCTCAATGTCATTATAATACGTTGGAGATTGCACACTAAGAACTATTGCATAGAGTTTGGAAAATGGAAGCTGCTGGCTTTCTGATGCCTGCAAGAAAAAGGTAAAGAGGTAAGTAGCTTGAAAGAGAACAAATCTATAAATGTCTGCTGTATAGTGCACCATCTATGTACACATTCCTCTATGTACACACCATCTACAAACACATGCATCTATGTACACATGTACATGCATACACACCATCTATGTACACATGTACATACATACACACCATCTCTGTACACATGCAAGGAATAACCAACACCTGTTAATGAAAGGGAACACCCAGCTAATCAGTCAAGGAATGTCCCATATAAATTATGAAGGGAAACACCAGGGGTAACTGACCAAAGAATGTCCCATATCCATTATTAAGGGGACCACCACGTATCCTATCAAAGAATGTCCCATGTCCATTGTCGACAGGAAACACCAGATCACCTATCTAAGAATGTCCCATGTCCATTATTGATGGGAAACACCAGATTCAAAGAATGTCTCATATCTTGTCCTGAGGGAACCAAAAGCGTTAACCTTCCAAGGTATGTCCTATGTCCATGATCAAGGGGAACACCAGATAATCTATTAAGGGTGGTCCCATATCCGACTATGGAGGGAATCACCAGTTAACATACCACTAAATGTCCCACAGCCATTATCGAGATAATAAAGAATGTGTAGTTGTTATTATTATGCATTATGGTATAGTAACAATGACAACTTCAACCCTGATTTTTAAAGTGAAAAGATGGTTAGGCTACATATGCCTGCTGTGAAAGTGTGTTAGGATTTAGACTTGGTGTTGGTGTTTCTTTGGAAAAGTAACAGACATTCTCAATATTTTTAATGATGCCTTTTAAGTATAGAGTATAGTAACAATGACAACTTCAACCCTGAGTTTTAGTTGGCAAGGCGGTTAGGCTACATATGTCTGCTGTGAAAGTGTGTTAGGATTTAAACTTGGTGTTTCTTTGAAACAGTAACAGACATTCTCAATACTTTTAAACATGCCTTTATAATATGCATGCAAGCCAAACCTGTACACTATAGTTTCTGTAGAAGTATGTGGGATGGTATTTACGTGGACACACCAAACAACATCTAGTAACTGTTAAAGCTGTAGCTTTTAAATCTGCTTACCATACCACTACAGATCTGCAAGTCGATAACAATCTCTGGAATGCTAGCATTGGTCGATACTGTTCTCAAATATTCAGAAAAGCTGCAGCCATGCAAGGAATCCATGAGCTGTTCATACTTGTAGCATCTCTGTAATCTGTATAAAATATATATGAGAACATCAGATAAAGAACTGTAAATTAATCATCACTGAAAAAAATTCTTTTTCAACAAGTTAAAATCTACACAAACAAATCTTTTGAAGCTGATTCAAGAAAAGGGTGTTGGTAAATATACTTATCCTGTGAAGTAAAATCTGCTTGCCCAAGGAAGGTTCAATTGGGAGGAAAACTGAATGCCTGGTTTGTGATAAAAATAAACCATATGTCTAAAAATACTATCTGCAAAACTTGGGTACATCTGCAGTAATTGTGCATTAATCATTCTGACGATAAACAAACACTGATTTTGACCATAAATGAAAATTTAAATTTTGGCTTCTATATGGATGATAATCAAAACATTGCAGGAAAGATCAAATCTTGGTATGAGTGACAAGTGCAAACTGGAAACACAGTTAGCTCTTCCCACTACTTCTTTTGAGTTATTAATAATATGTCATTGCTTTGTGGTCATGTCAAAACTCTCCTTCCCTTCCAACACCTCCCCACCCCCCACCCCCCTCCATCCCAATACTCTTCGGCACCCACCCAACCAAAATCGTGATGGGAAATGTTTCGACCAAAATTAGTGCCTTAGTAGCTTTTTCTTAGTTGCCAGATATTCAAATATCTTTGTCGTGCTGGTTTTTTTACCGTTTAAGTTGAAGGATGGGTTCCTGTAGGTGAACCACTGGGGCAGCGACAGGGAAAGTGTTGGTTCCCGTCACTAAATTAGTCAAATTCTGACCATTACTGTTGGCATCCAGAGATCTCAGGATTGCTTTTATCTAAACCAATATAAAATAGAGAGAGAAAGAGAAAGGTGAGTACACAACCTTTTCATTTCCTTTGACCTTTGACCTCACCTCACCTTGTCATACATATTGACTTAACGCTTGCTTTGGTTAACTTTCCTACAGAAATGTTATTGCAAATTACGTTTTGAGAGTTCTCCGAATGATTCTTATGATTCCATAGTAAATTCCAGTGGTATTGATGATTTCAGAAAGTGCTATCATTAATTCAATAATGGAAATGTCTCAAAATGCTCAACCTAAGTGAGCAGAAATCACACAAAGGGAAGATGAGCCAATGAATTTTCAACTCATAAAGGGTCAACATATACTATCAAACTTTTGACAAGATGGTATTATCCTCCAGGACAATACATCGTTTATTAGATATGATATTCCTCATCGTTGTGTCTACTATCAAACTATTGACAAGATGGTATCGTCCAGGACAATACATCGTTTATTAGATGTGATATTCCTCATTGTTGTGTCTACTATCAAACTATTGACAAGATGGTATCGTCCAGGACAATACATCGTTTATTAGATGTGATATTCCTCATCGTTGTGTCTACTATCAAACTATTGACAAGATGGTATCTTCCAGAACAATACATCGTTTATTAGATGTGATATTCCTCATCGTTGTGTCTACTATCAAACTATTGACAAGATGGTATCATCCTCCAGAACAATACATCGTTTATTAGATGTGATTATTCCTCATTATTGTGCCTCTATTGCATAAGACAATGACTGAGAGTTACTCATCTCCCTACACACAAGTTTTTATTGTTTACTGTCATTCTTTGAAATCACCTTCAAAGCAATTTTAAGACAGTTTTAAATGAGGGCTTTTTCGTAAAAGGCTCTTCAGAATTCATTCTCCCCTGTGTTTGTTCGAGCTTGTGAAATCTCTTTGGGACTTGCCATACGGAACATTACAAATGAATCCCTGTACTTCTGTCTTATCTCCCCTCTCTCACAAAAAGTAAGGAAAAAAAAAAAATATTTTCTCATCATCTTCTCTCCGTAATTTCCATTATTTTTCTTTTATATGATTAATTACTTATTATTTTCATTGCATGGTACTGTCTTCACCGTCTTATTATTATATAAACATTGTGAGGAAATGGAAAAAAATAAATGAAAAATGAAAATGAAATTTTAAGACACAAATATTCTATGCTAAAAAATCTCAATCTACATCCCCCCCTCCCACCTTCCCCCTCCCCCCTGCCCCCTCCTTCTGTTAGGATTCAAAGAGCCATTGCTATTACCTTCTCTTCTGACAGGTGAATTAGCATCGAGTAGAAGAAGCGAGCGACATCTCGTATGTTTGTGTCCGAATGACGGGTCATCAAAGAAAAGAGGATTTCTCCGACAGCTTGACATGGAAAGAAGAAGAAAAAGAATTAACTATTTGGCAATATTTATGACAAAGGGATAAAAGTGATGAATTAAAACAAGTCTAATATGTATGTGTTAGACACACTTTCAAACACAAAACTGGCTGGAAGAAAAAATTTATAAAATGAAGCAGTTAACTTGTGTTTTATTCACTAATAATGTTAGCTAACTCTAGCAGAGGTCAGTCATAGTTCACTCACAAATGGTTAAAATGCTGCCCTCTATGTTGATTTTTTTGTCAATCAGCTGCAATAATCAATTATCAATTAATGGAAAGATAAGGTACCTAGCTGAAGACAATTATATTGATTACTTTCAATCCACAAAAACTTTCACCAGGAATGATAAAATTCGCAATACACCCTTTAAAAGTTTGTAAATGAACACAGTGAAAACCACTGCATGAAATTTTGAGGGACACAAAGTTTTTTGGAATAGAGCAAATGGTTGGTACTACTGGGTGCAGACCACTAGTTGCATCCATCGATCTCATAGTTAGATTCAGGGGTATCCTATCATGGTTTGAAATATCACATGTCTTTGGTCAAACCAAACCAAACCTGCGTGCGGGTTGGTTATGGTGCTCACCGGCCACGCCCAAGAATCACAAGCTGCAGGTCTCTGACTGCGCATCATAATTAAACGGCACTTGGAGTTGATCACTAGTATATACAGTTTTGTTCTGAATTAATAGGAGTAGAGATCTTTTTAGGCATAGTTTTCAAGTCAAACTATAACGATCTTTTAAGCTCCTGAACTTTTGTTTTCTAAAACACTTTTAATTGTTTTCCCAAACTGCACAACTTTAACTACTCAATCACCCAGACCAACACTTTAAACTCATCAATCAGCCCGTCTATGTACAGATTCATCTAGCCTGTTTTGCATGCTAGTGAGGGCTTACACCCAATTATGTTACTTTAATGATTCAGGGATCTCTAAACAGTAAAGATCAAACGCTTTTAGGATCGATATGACAGCGCCCTCTGTAGAGATGTTGGAGAGCCTAATATAGTGATGAATATTACAGCCCGGATTAGTACAAGCAGATTAGACTAATCCCTACTAATAGTAGATGCTGCATGAGCTATGAAAAGTCGGCATCCAAAAACATTCCCCATTTATTGGACCTCCTTAAATATGTAGGCAACAAACAGTGTATTCTGCATTCCCACATCTGCTGTGCCGGAGAAATTAATTACAAACGTAACCAGCTGCTCTTAAAAGAACAACAAGCATTTAAATTTCTCCCAAAGCAACCACATAACATACATATCCACACAAATGATGGACAAATTGACAGATGCTAGAAATAGTGGAATTGCACCGAGTCAGAAGCGCTGCCCTCTATAACGTTTCGAACGAGAGACGACTCGAGCCTCTTATTTTACAAAAGTGAGGCGACTCAAATGAAGGCTTTTCCCGGTAGAGGTGTTAAATACGGTGACCTCGAGGCGAAAAAATTTGACTCGATCTGGGATAATCACTGGGTGATGGATTGATGTTATACGATGTAATTCATACAAACTGTGAATGAGGGCAA
Source organism: Apostichopus parvimensis (assembly GCA_000934455.1). NCBI lineage: Eukaryota > Metazoa > Echinodermata > Holothuroidea > Aspidochirotida > Stichopodidae > Apostichopus > Apostichopus parvimensis. Next base: position 33,222 of record KN890815.1, read on the forward strand.
ATTACATCGTACAAATGGGCAGCAGCAAGCCTTATCTGCTCCTCTCTGATCGCTTACTAGTTTGCCACGGAAAAGGACAAAGAGGTAGAACCCATGTAATCGTCAATAAGGTCAACCTCATCCCTGCCCCCTTCCTACCTCCTGCCCCCCCCATGCTATCTTCTATCTCAAATAAATAATACAATAGTGATGCAGTAAATTTTTTCATCTGTACCTGAAGAGTCCCAGTTTGTTCTTGGTAAATACTACCAAATATCATTATTAGCAACATTCTCTGCTGCAAAATTTCACTGCAAATACTAATAATAATGGGTGATTCAAATGGCTTCCCATGTGCTTCATGATATGTTACATATTTCTTCCCAAATCACACTGTCCTTTCCTACCTTCCCTTCCTACTTCATATTTTACATGTCCTAGTTAAGCTCTTAAAAAGAACTACTTACATGTGAACAGATTCGGCAAGGATGTGTGCAGCATTAGGTTATGGCATATTTGGATCATCTGGTTACCTAGCAACCAGTTTCTATTTTCTAACACGTTAGTAGACTTGAAGAGATCTTGTAAGTATTTGGTCACAGGCTGTAAAATAGAGAAGATTTAAAAAATTGATTGTTATTTGTGACCCTATACAAAGAAATTGCATCCGTCCCAAACCTGCCTTACCAGTTAATGCAATAATTCATACATATTTAGCTACATCTTTTAGTATTTCTACATCTGAAGGGTTCACTTCTTGAGATATCTTGTTAACGAGGTCCGCGGACTGTTCTCTTTTTCAAATTGAAAGTCAAAATGATCGCTAACCTCCACTCAAAATTTAAAGACTTTTGCTGCTAATTATAAGAAAATGCTCATTTGGAGAGGAATTTATTTTAAATTCTTAACTTACTGGGGATAACATACTGCATGGGAGATAATCAAATGTTTCACTCCTTGAGATGTGGTGTTTACAAGCAAGGCAATCACACATGAACACAAAAACATACAGACCCAAACATACATGTATATATACACTATCATAGGTGTATGATGTGTCATCCAAAACCAAAAGTGAGATCTAACATCCAACTGAAATGTAATATGGAAGTTCATTTTTAAAGTAGTCTTACCACATAGAGTGATACAGTCACCCCCCTCCCCCCTCCCCACTAACTGTATCTGACAGATTTAATCATAATAATTCGGAAATATGATAATAATAATAATATAATGGTGATTTATATCGTGGGCATATCCACCCAGGAGGGTACTCAAGGCACCGAAGAGAAAGAGAGAAAAAGAATTTAAAAACGAATGAACAAAACGAAAAGATTTAGTCCCCATATGCATCCCTAAATGTGTTGCCCTGCTGATGCTGGTCAAATTAGCTACATTTTATTTATAGTTATTTTAACCAGTCATTATACTGCAAAAAATATTTTTAATTTTGTGTCAGTTTTGAAGGCTCTGAAATTCGCCTCTTTCAAAATACTATAAAATAAAATAATATCGTAATATAAATAAATACCATATATTAAAGTGATGTTATCATGAAATAAAACATGCTCAAGAGCACTGTACAAAAGAACCAATACCTGGAATATAAAATGACCAAACCTAAAAGTAATAACAACAGCAATAAAAGTAAAAAATGATATAAGACAGGGTTATGAATCACAATAAAGAACATAAAAATGTAAATATACATTAAAAATGGGCACATGATTCCTGTGTTTAAAAAACCTACTATGCATCTAAGCATTTGTATAGCATTTTGATTATTTTGCATCTCACTTTTGCCATGCGATACTGAATAAATTATTCTCTGTTAATACTATGACAAGCTTTCCAAACATTGGCCAAAAAATAACATATTTTATAAATAATAATATGGAATCGAAGAACTTTTAAGCCACTAAACTTGTAGAAAATACGGTAGCATGATTGTACTAAGCTTGGTCATCACAAAATCTTAGCGGAGGTAAGCCTCTTCCACTTTTACTCTTCTCCTAGTTCGTAGATTATAAAAGTAATTGAATTTTTCCTTTTTTGTTCTCTTCAAAGTTAGTAACACAAACCTTGAGTTGAATAGATTCCTCCATGGCGGCAGCATTGAATATTTTTAAGAAATGTTCTAGATTCTCCAGCGATTTCTCGGGGGACACTTGGGCAATGAAGTTGGTCAACGATTGAAGCAGATGGGATGGAAACTTACTGCAATAGGACGGAGAAATAAAAATAGATAAAATGGGAAGGTTTCAAAACACAGGTTCTCAGCATTTTCCTCTTCCAAATTTATATCGACAAGAGATCCATCCTTGAACTTTGAACGACCTAATTATCAAGATCGGTTTTATGCCAAAAGTGATTACAGTTTGTTAATAGCCGAGAAAAAAGAGAAACATATTTAAGGATTCTCCAATTCCACTTTGGAAACATGGCAGTAACCTGGAATCCTATAAAATGTCACCTAAAGGCATTGAAGACTCGCCCCAAACAGCGTGCCGCCATCTTTAAAAAGTTAACTTTCCGTTGCTTGGAAGTGAAGTTTTCTCTTGTCGCTACAAAATGCAGACAGTAATGAAACTTGATACCTTGTTATCTTTAGCTGGAGCTGAGATGTCCATCGCTGTATCATTTGTTACAGTGCTGTGGGTATTGACCGCAGCTGTATGTATTGACTGTACACTAGTGTCTAATTACCGACGGTAGCAAGCTGTGTGTGTCTTTTCTGGGATCGATGGTGGTGTCTAACACATCTGTTACACCTCATTCGAAACTAGGTCAGATTACCGGCATTAGACGTTTCTTTTTGCACGAGTTTTCACACCCTTTAATACACATGATGCCATCGGCCCTCTCCCCACCCCTATTTATGATGAAATTGGACACACATTTTGAATGAACACATCTGGGTTTTTCAACAAGTAATTGTCTCTCTAATAATTATGGAAATGTTAAGGAGCGGCAAAAGTGTTAAGATTTTTTTTTTGTTTTTTTTGGCAACATTGCTGTAATTCACCATTTGGCTGCAAAATGTTGAAATGATGACGATTTGATGGAAGCGTAATTAAATATCATTCTGTTGCAAAATCTTGATTTCACGAAAGTTATTACAATGATGAATTTATCACTTTGCTGCAAATGATCAAATTGATGACAAGTTATCATATTCACATTTGGAGCACAATGTTGAATTTCCTCACTGAATTATATCATTTTGTCGAAAAATTGCTCCTATATTTACCAAAAAAAAGATCTTAACATTTCGACAGCACCCTAACATTTCCACAAAAAATGCTTCCTGTCTTTTTTAGTGTATCTTTTATGATCATTACCTGTCCGGTAGTTCCTCACTTACACAGGAGATGAAATTGAGGGCGTGGTCAGCAAAATGAGGATGTTGTGATACTGCCTCCTCCACTAAAAAACTGTTAATAAAATAATAATTTACAAAAAAAAATAAAAAATTGGAAAAATTCAATTCAAAGAAAGAAAACAGAAATTTTTGTTTAAATGAATAAACATATTATGACATTTATAACTACTGATAACCTTTAATTTAACAGAAGTTAAAATATAAGGCACATTCACCAGAATCTCTCTGCAGCTAGAAAGTGATGAGAGGGTTCCATTATAAGACATTGTCCAGCCTGAATGACTGACGCTCTGAAATTAGTATTGACTCATATAAGCCTGATAATAATGATTAAATACTGGTTTCATGCCATGCCATGCCTGTTGACTTATCAAGTTGTCAAGGTCTATTGATCTTTGACCTCTGTTGACCTGAAGAGAACTTTGACCCCCCCCCCACACATACCAATATAGAGTATACTAATTGCACCCAGTATGGACAATTGACATGTAAATAAGAAAAAGTTGTTTTGAATTTTCTTAAGATCCTGCGGTTCAGATGGTTATATTTGACCTTTGGATCATTGACCTATTACAATACTAATCCGATTCTAAAATCACCTGATAATGTGGAAGTCATGTGACCCCTTCTTGTGGGTCATCCTCTACAGAACATGATCTATTGTATTACAAGGGATGCATGCCACTGGCAGACAGTGTCACACTTATACAGAAAGGACAAATATATTCTACAATGTTAGTTGAAAACTCCCTTCTCAATCTCTTGTTACTAACTCAAGATATGGTTGAACCTATTTTGGCTTGTTCAACCCTGGAACCTTTGCTGCAGGGAACTCCAGTAGATGGTCTGTGATGTCATATTAGGACTAAAGCTTTATTTTCCGATATTACAGCCTTGTTTGTTTTCGCTTATCCTTGAAACCCGCTACAATTGGAAATATTTTGCTTTATAGCTGTCAAGGTTCTCTGTATTATGAAATTACATCAAAATGCAATTTTTATTGTAGAAATATTATTTTCCCTCTGTGAATGACTGAGTTAAAATATTATGGAGATAAACAAAAGTTGTTTTTTGTCAGTTGAATTTGCCGTGATGACATCGTTCACTCTGCTGTTGCCAGATGCAATCACAAAATGACAACAAAGATTGAAAAAATTCACCATCTTACAAAATGTTCACCATCTTTACAAATGGCTATGAGGAAGTGGTTTCTGCAAATATTTTAACTAGGCAAGTTACTTCCGAAGCCAGAATATCACTTTTTAAACTATCACTCAAATCGATGAAATCTTACTCGGAGATAGCGCTGTTCAAATCTTCTGACTGATCGTTCGCATAGATGTGGAAGAGACCTCGGAAGCACGCCACAGCTCCCTTACCGATGGCTCCATTCTTGACTGATGTCATCAGTGGCTCCAGATATGAAAGTAGCGCGTTGGACGTGAGTCCTGCAACAACGAGAGGGAAGAACAGACCTTTAAATGTTTTCTACTCTCTGCAAACACTGAATATAAAACGGTTACTTTCTTGAAAACCGTAGCATCATGGGTAAAATTGATCTACTGTCTTACTAGTTTGGAGTTGGAGTGCCACTCGGGACACCGTAGGTGCCACCAAGTTGTGGTGCTAAGGTTGCACCAGGTTGTGGTGCTGAAGGTGCTGGTTTGCTTTTGGTCACAAAAAAGGGTGCTACTTTTAATTTGTAAGTGCCAAGATGTGCCATTTCTTTCAAAACCCCAGTTATGCTGATTGGATCATGGAGCTTAAAGTAAGTTATGCCCCAGTCGGCCCACGCAATAGCATCATGGCTTACAGGGAATAAATAGACTCCCTGAAAATAATCGTTTGTGTATCATTTATATTAACATTGCATGGCTATAGTCTGCTTCCCCACCAGCTACCAGTAAACATTAATATAGTGCATTGCTCTATAAAAACCCTTGTGAAGCTGTTTTCTTTTTATCTTTTCCAATCCAATCTTCAAATTTGTTTTACCTCCACAGTGCTTTCTATAAACAGTTTTGTTATACACAACCCTTTTTTCCCCTCCTTTTTATAAAAGGACATTCTAACCCCTTAACAGCACATTCTCACTCCTTAACAGCACATTCTAACCCCTTAGCAGCACATTCTCACCCCTTAGCAGCACATTCTAACCCCTTAACAGCTCATTCTAACCTCATAACAGCACATTCTAACCCCTTAACAGCACATTCTTACCCCTTACTGGCACATTCTAACCACTTAACAACACATTCTAACCCCTTAACAGCACATTCAAACCCCTAAACAATCTTTTCCTATTTCCTGTCATTTCTCATAGCTTTGCATCTTTTACTTTTGAGATCTTTAGTTTCTTAAAAATGGTCTGTTGTAAATATGCGAGGGAGAGGACTGTACTTACCATCAGGAGAAAGTTTAATGACAAATTTTAATTTAGTTAAAGTCTCATCCAGACTGTCAAAGATGGTTGGCTTAAATAATGCAGAATCCTCGTCCTCAAGACGGATCTGAAATGTGGAGAGAAGCAGTTGTAAAACTAAAGAGGCTTGAGAGACGGGAAGGGGAGGGGGGAGGCGGAGAAGAGAGAAGGGTTTCCTGTCTAAAACTTTGCATATACATTTACTGTTTTTATATCTTTTTAAGTGGAACATATTTCACTTCAGAATGGACATAGGGTTCACTAATATTCTAAACTGATTTACAGGCAAGCCTCAGTGTGCTAATATTGCCCAAGAAAACAAAGAAAGAAAAAATTGTTAATTAGTTAAAAATTTAATATGATTATAAAAATTGCATTATCCAAGACGTGGGGGGGGGGGTGTGTGTGAGGGATACACGATCGTCGCTAAGCCTACAAAACATGGACAACGCCAAAAATCAATTATGTTGAATTATCGTGTTACCCAAGGAGGAG
>KN890816.1:3106-33651 GCA_000934455.1 Apostichopus parvimensis
CCAGTCGATAAGTGCAGACAATGTATTTAGACTTTTCTTGTAAAGACTAAAGAGCCTACGTTGCGCACTGCGTACGTTTCGATGATTCATGAAAACAAGCTTTTCGTTGCATTATTCGCAGCGAATTATCACTGGATATTTTGTGCAAATTCGGGGCTTCTTTTGTCCGGCTAGTTAGAAACTGTTCACAACGTTAGTTTCAACGGACAAATGGCATTTTCTCTTGTTATTGATCAGTGCAACATCCTGTTTTGGTCATAATTTAATTATCTCACAGTAACCTTGCCGCCAATCCCAAATCCACCAATTTATCCACCAAGATCCCACCCCCCCCCCCCCCCCTCTCTGCCCTGAGTTAAACCCACATCCAAATGATGACAGATCTCTGGGTGACACAGTTTTATGGTTACAGTGTGCTCCAGTAAATGTGAAACCTGAAAACCATGGAAGAGAATTGTTTGCTAATTCCTTGTCAAATATTAAAGGACTTGAGCACTTACTGTATAATATAACATTCAGTTATCACAACTGATTACATCATGGTATTTAAACAGCTAATTAAAAATTATCCTTTATTCTTATCTAAATTATCATTTTCGTTTTGGTTTCTTAATCATAGCAGCACATCATGAACAGCTAATTTACATGTGATACAGCTTTAAGCAAATATTGTCAGCACTGAAAATAATTATCAGCTCATAAAATGTGAAATGCAGCTGAAGCAAACCAATCGTTAATAAATTTAAATATTACAACATGTGGTACCTTTCACATAGATATTCCATACTCCATGTAATCTCAACTCAATGGTGAATGTAGGCAACAGTGTTCTGAGTTATAATAGCTTTTCAGATGGACACCGGCAATGAAATATTTCTCTGTGATGCCGAGACGGGAGGCGTTACAAATTATGCATCCTTGACCAGACGTCAGGCTGGTGCAAGACTGGTGCAAAACTCAAAGTTAGATTTTGGGAAGTGATTCCAGAATTTTCAAAATTTGTGTAATATTTAATACTTTTTCCTTTTTTAAAAAGGTAAAAAAGGTAAAAGGTTTTACCCAAAAAAATTGCATCAGATAATCCCAAGAATTAAAATCCCAGTAGACATACATGTGTCAATATGACAACAACACTAACATACATTCAGCGTTTCCAATGACAAAGGCTTATTTCAAGATCAGAGTTGATTTTACCTTCATTCTTTCTCCTCTTTCATACTTTTCTTATTTGGCTTAGCTTTTCTCCATTAATGCAAAGCATTCTCCTGAGGCAAAATTTGCAAGTCAATCACACTTTACACATGTACCCCTGAACAAAGACCCCTCCATGCGCAATGCAATGTTCTGATCTCCCCCCCATATATTCAATATTTTCTGACTAACTGTAACTCAGTAATTGTCACATCCAAGGAAGAGATTGAGTTGCTAATCAGGTACGCCAGCCAGGCAGACACCGGCAGAGACAGACAGAATGGTTAGAGGCTGCGGCTACCATTAACATAGGCTACCATTATCATATCGGCCTCCAAGGACTAAACTATGAGTCACTGACATTTAAAATAACTCAGAAAAACACAAGACTGAATGCTGGGATGTTAAAGACGAAAATCAGAAAGAGGACGGAAGGCAACAGATATTAATGGATGAGACGGCAGCAGTCCCAACCTTATAAGGCCATGAAAATATGACATCATGCATAGATTGAACATGGAGCTTTATCAAGAAATGTTCACTTTTCAAGATATTTGGAGTCCGTTTTAAATTTTCAGACGAGAGGGGATTTATAAAAGATAAAAAACAAATCAACATAAATAAATAAATAAAGGATTAATTAAAGATAGTGGAATACTGTGGAAAGAAATAATTTAAATATATCACAAAGAGGCATTATGGGGATGGGGGTGGACTAAGGACACAGATTGCCACAGTGTTATTAATATGACATAAGTTACAAAATGTGGAATAAAACTTATCCATGGGGAAGTACAATGAAGTTTAATTGCTATTATTTTTAAGTCCAAATGAGGATCCCAAAATCTATTGTTTTGGGGTATTAATAAGCAAAGGATATTCTTACCTTGAATAGAAGACAATAAGATTAAAATGAAACAAAATCAAAAAAATTAAGAACAGACAAATGCAGTTTACATATATCCACATGAAAAAAGGGGGATTCCTGTACCGGGCAATGTTAAAGTCGTATTTATGCATTCTATAGTAAATGCATACCAACCTGTGCGTTGTTTTAATTTGGTCATTCTTTACCACAATAATGTCGTCTTAGGAAACCTGTCAAATCTAAACACTTAGGCAGTCATGAAGGGCATACCTTTGTGGATTTTTGTAATGGAGAGCATTGATGCTGCTTTAGGACATTATGTATAAAAGTCAGTGTGATGGGTTTGGTAAGCTCTGCTAAGTTGTGAAAGATTAGCATAAAGATATGCATTATGCACTGTAGGTAGTACAGATGGGAGGTGGGAGGAGAGGGGCACTGGAGATATGGGTGGCAGGGGTACAGAAGGGGATATGGCATTGGGGGGGCACGGCGGGGTTCGATAGGAAATTAAGGGGAATCAGGGGAATCAGGGAGGTAAGGGGATAATAGAAGAATCGAGACAGGTCGGAGAGTAGTGCAGTAAATGTATACAGTTAAATTTCCTTAGATTAATATATTAATCTGAGAAGCTCTGAACATTCACTAGAATTGGCCATCCAACACAAAGAGCATCAAACGTTTATTCACTTTCGTTTTCGTCACTGATTGCACCGTCACCGTGAATATCATCATCATCTATACTGTACGTCGTACTGTCATAATCTATAGCTTCAATCCCAGACTATTTCCTTTATCTCACACAAGGCTCTCGATACAAGTACCGCTGTCATTAAATATGAACGTGTTTGAAAGACATTTCCTTGTTTATTTCAAATGTTAAACTTGGTTTGGAAATGGACCAGCGACCTAAGTCTCTCATCACACACACATTGTGCCAAGGTCATGTACAACCTGGCGAGTTCCTCTTCATCCTGTACTCACTAACCTTCCTGTACAGCATCTCTCAAAGTCACCTAGCACCCTCTATTTAACTCTCTACTATAAAATCTACTTGCATGTAATTCTGTTTATTTACTTTCTTCTCTCCATATTACAACTTGCATTTTTTGCATAACAATGAAAGTTAACTGAATGTTTCTCCTGAGACTTGGAGGAGTGGTAAGGTCCATCTTCCCCTCCCTATTCCCTTCCCTTCCCCTCCCTACCCTTCCCTCCTCCTCCCTTCCCCCATCTTTCCTCCTTACCCTTTCGCATAATTTCCACTATGACATCATCCCAATAACATCTTTTCAGTCTTGATTAAAGATGATCACTGTGAAGTTTACACACAATGGCTGACACAGTGAGTACTGAACAAGGATTCGATTATGGTGTGCCACATGCACAGGCTGCACACTTCTGATATAAACATATAGGTATGTACCCAAATGATCACTTGTTTCATCAAGAATGTTGTAAACTTACAAACTCTGCTGGCACTGTACTATTCATCTAGACAGTGTGATATGGAAAATTACCAGCGTAGTACTTAGTCGCTATTGTCCCATAGATAACTTGTATTTCGTTGAAGTTGAACAAACTAAAGAGGTTTTAACGATGGGTTGATTAATCAGAACAATGAAAGCAGAAACCAAAAGTTCATTGTCAGCAATGCTTGTGACTCTATACGAGTACTCTCGACCGATTCAAACGAGTAAGACAAATACTTCCATGTTCTGCCAAGAGTGATACAACCTGTTAAATAATTTGCCAGACATCAAACAATGACTTCAATACAAGGAGAAACTTGCTGGTTTTGCATTACAGTTGAACGTGCACACAAAAACATGCTCTTCTTTTCCCTGAAATCGACCTACTGTACAGTATCACAATAAGAAAGTCAAAAACGTGCTAATACTTGAGCACTAATGTGCTCCAGAAACACTGTTTCACTTGCTGGTGACATAGCCCGCCTCTTCTTCATCTTCTTTCATAAGTTACCTTTAGATTTACCTCTTGGTCTACATTCCTCCATCTCATGCTGTCCTCTACAAAGTGTCTACATACTGTAGCTGTAGGTATTAATGAGATTTCAAAGACTCTTGTGTATTTTAGCCATTTGATTATCATCAATTTTTTATCTTGTGCAGCATCTGAGAACCACTCCTCAATTTCCTACTCTCCCCTCCCCCCCCCCCTTCCCTCTTCCCAATAAAGCATCATCTTCATTTCTCAGCCATACATATGCTTTCTCTTTTTTGTGCCTATAGTTTTGTGCAGGTACCAGTTGCACAAGTTGTTCATAGGTTAATACTGTATCCATATGTAATGTAATATTACATTTCAAGAAGCTTTAAAGCATTAAAAAGCTGGTGTCAGAGCCCCCCCACCCCAACCCCATCATGTCCACATCTATACTTCATAAGTGTTTTATGTCATGCAGTTTTACCAATGTATTATATTTGTAGTCATCAGAACACAACCTGTATAAAGATTTGGCCTGCCATATATATATTTCAATACCTTTATAGTTACTAGAAGGAGAATAATGTGAAGAATAAAGAATAAATAAATTTAGCGTTCAAATTTTGTGTAGCAGTTTTGAAAGTCTTTGAATTTTGTGTCTCTTGTATGGTTTCTGTGTACAGAACTGCTATATACAGCTCTGCATATATTTGTATAACAACTGTCCCCTTTTAGTGTGGCATTTTGCAATGTGATACAGGATAAAATGTTCCCAGACTACTGTATAAACCAACCCTCTTACAAACAACGTCACTCTTGTACATCACTACTCCACAGCAAAGTTACACTTAACTTGATAATGTTATACCAACTATCTACTGGAATGATGATCATATTGACCCAAGACTGACCCACATAACTTCTCTCTGCTTCATTTTTTTCTTTTTTTTTTGGCTGTTTTTTGGGCATTGGTGTATATGCTTGACTACACCACAAAAGAGAACAAGACTGAATTCAAGCCTGCAGGAAACTATATAGTTTCTCAATATAACACCTACTGTACTACAGTACATGAAGGAAGGAAGCTAAAATCACTACAATTCAATACTAGTCTTTGGTCAGTGCGTAACTGTATTTGGGGTTCTTGCAACAGGATCTGTACAAGTCTGCAGTACCTACACACCGGTGTATTAAAACTATACATACAATACTGCAAAGTTGGCACTTCTTTGGAACACCACACGGAAACATATATTGATATACAGGGATGTACTGTATACAACTATGCAGTAACTTTACTGAGCTTGCAAAAAAGTTGGCATGGGGACTTGCTTTGTATGATTTATATATGATTTATTTGTTTCATCACATAGTAATACAAGGTGAACAAGACAATATAACTGCAAATAAGTAAAATATGTGAAAGGAAGTAAACTAAGAAACCCTTTTGGGCTTAATCGAATAGAGTACTCCCATCAAAGAAAATAGAAAACCTTAACAATAACCTTAACATGTGTGAGGAAAAACCTATGAAAGATGGGCATCCATACTTCTTTCCAGTGAAATAAGTCTACACAAAGCTTTGGAAATGAGGGGGAAAAAACAGCTCTCAGAATTCATGTTTTATGCTATTTGACAGTCAAAATTCCCCCAAATTCAAAATTTTGCAATTTTCCAGGTTGCTACTTCACACTTGACCAATACTAATATAGAATAGTGTCAAAGGTAACGCAACATTGCAAATTATGGAAACATTTAGCTTTTTCGCTAATTAGCCTAATAAGCCCCCCCCCCCCCCATTCCCCCATCAATAAAAAGTAACAGGTTGTCTTAGTTTGATCCATTGCAATCTTTACTTTGAGAAATTCATGTAAGTTTGGGATAAAACTGCGAATAAAATGCAAATTCATATCTGCTTTAAAAGTCATAGATAAAGTGCTCATAAATTTGCTAGAATGACCAAATCTTGATCAAGGTATGATCAAATATATTCATTTTTCTTTTGTAATTTCTTGCTACCATCCTTGCAAAGCTTTCCTCATCAATGACACACAATAATATATCATTTCATTCACACTTCAGAACGGCTTGGAAACTTAAAATAATTGTAAGCGTTTTAAGGCCTCGTGGGTAGTTAATGTACAATCTTAGCATCGGTTGGTAACTTTAAAACATGCCACAGTTTGGATGAATGAAAATGTTTAAGGTGTTGAGTAATATCATTGCAATATTATGATCTATCAAACATTTAAACAGACCTGCATTTGGAAGTTATTGCAAAAGTTTCTACAGTTGCAAGAAACAATGAAACCTTTGTTATTTCTTGTCAAGGTTATGGTATGCTTGAGTGACTATCAAACATAAAATTATGACTTGGATATTACTCCCTTTAACTCTTATTGAAACAATTCTCCGTTTAGCTGATAACTGGACAATGAGTCAGTCGCTATGTGGCTACCCTTTGTAGTCAATAGTCATAGATCAAATACAATGATTATTATGAATCAGTGAATCACTGCCAAGAGCTTGATTTAACGCCTTCCATTTTCTTGCCAGAAACTGGAATACAATGGTGACAACCCCTTTAGAGCTTTATAACTGAAACAGTTTTATAACTGAAATGTAGTTTTATATGGACTCCAGACAACCTTTATTATCTTCCAAAAAAACCTTTTGTTATGTGTGAAACATTGGTTGTTTCATGTTTTGCTTCATAGAATTTTTAACATGGCAGTGACAACTGTTTGAAAGTTTGTTGAGTTATAGTAAATTATGACAATGTAGAATTCGTCAGGCAATAGTCATTTCTGTAGTTTCCATAGAGATTTAGGTATGTTGGTATGAACTAAATACACAGCTATAGAATTTCTTAGAACTCTTCATAATGTGAATTTATGTTAAGTGTATTGAAGCCAACACCCAGTATTAACCTTTCACAGGGATTTATACAATACAGTATGTACACTCAGACCATCACTCCTCTGTAAACAATGTTTGATGTTTCATTGCAAGGGAAGAGCATTAATGTACTAAGCAAACCAACATTAACTAAAAAATTTATCAATTATGTCATTCATTTGTTTGTTTGTTTTTTCTTACAGCCTGCAAAAATACACATTATTACCTCTACCACCAAAGTTCTACAAACTTCCATGAAAAATATCATATTGGTAGAAAAGCAAGTCTCTTAAGTTGACAGACTATGTCAGGGGAAAACCAAGACTACTGTTACTTCTACAGTTCTCCAACAGCATTCATTTAGTTAATTGAATCTATTTGGGAGTTTAGGGACTAGAAAAGTATGTTTCCAGTAATTATATGTATATATACTGTAAACACATGTATTTATTATTCATCAAAACTTCTTCTCTCTCTTGTACAGATGTCATTCTCATTACAGACTTGAAGGAATACTTCCTGCGAATACAACCCAGTGCAAAATAACATTAATTACTAAAACCGGGCAAGGTGTCACAAGAAAACATCCTTAAAGGCGAGCTTTGCAAAGATACAATATTTACAGATTACTTTACTAGTGAACTACAATGTTTATTGAGAAGGAGGAAGTAAAATCAGTGACTTAACTAGTACTGTACAATATTTATCAACCCATTGAATAAGAGTCTCGCATAAAGCCAGGGAGCTTGTTTCGATCGTTAAATTCCATTACCTCGTGTTTTGGTCATAACATCGTTCACGATGCCGTTAACCGTGGCAAATCTGTGACACTGATGGACCAAGCTGATTGGTCTGCTCTCTGAATTTTTACTGTATATATACTTACTGTACTTATATCATATGGTAGTGATTTGCAGTCATCATTCTTATTCTTGTACTGCAACTTATATCACACTTGCTCATTACAGAAGGCCCTACAGGGATTAATTGCCCACAGTTGATTGTAACAGCAAGAAGAGATGGGGTGTGGGGGGGGGGGGGGGAGTGGCGAGACTTTAGATCATAAGATCCACATGCTTCAGTGAAGTTTAGATTTATAAAACACAAGCCAAGGGATAACTCACAACCAAATGATAGAGAGAATATATCCCCTAGTTATATGGGTTACCTTGCCACCAGATAGTGTGACAACAACCTTAGAAGTCTTGGCATAAGCTGGCAATGTATGGCAAAATTTGATTGTTGTACATGTATGCAATGATCAAATAAAACTAAACACAATATAATTGTATTTTGAAACAAGTGACCTACATGGCTCACAAACCTTTCACCATGGTAAATTTCATTTTGCTACAACACACTCCCAACCCCCCTTCCCTGACAATACATATGACCTCCCTTCCCAATCTCCTCAAAAACAAGAGCTAAACAACAAATACATGAGCCTTGTTTGAAATACTGTAGCACAATTCAGGAGTCATACTTTTACACCCCGTACATATGCAGGTTTTACTGTTGTCGCAACATGTGAAAAATTACTGAGGAATACAGTATGAGTGGCAGTACACTAAGAGCCAGAGACTAGTCATCATGCACTATTACTACCAGCAACATCTTAACTGATCATAGGGATCCTGTCCTACACTGAATAAGTGTGCAAAACAGATGTTCCTGGTACAATATAGACATTCAATTGAATTCCACATCACAGAGTATATGGCTTGCAACATCTAAACATAGTTATAAAATGCTACAGTACATTGATGTGAACTGGTGATTTTGCTTCATTGTGTGTATTATTATTGTTGTTATTTTTTAGTAACAGATACACTTCTAGGGCTCTGCTGTCCATCCTTGACTTTTTGCAAATGTAGTATTAAGTGTTCTGAACTTCCTAAATGAATCTTAGGTTTATCTGAGAAGAATATGTAAT
Source organism: Apostichopus parvimensis (assembly GCA_000934455.1). Taxonomy (NCBI): domain Eukaryota; kingdom Metazoa; phylum Echinodermata; class Holothuroidea; order Aspidochirotida; family Stichopodidae; genus Apostichopus; species Apostichopus parvimensis. The sequence continues at coordinate 11,941 of KN890816.1, forward strand.
AGCAGTTGTTTGGAAGATACAGAGTGACGAAAATAAGATGAGAACTAGTATTAAATAGAATGAATATTCTTCAGCAGGTACAAATCTAAACTTCCTTAAATCTGATTGATGCATTCAGTCCAAGGCCGATGCATTCAGTCAATACTTGGTGTATCATGAATAAATGTCAACCCATTGGCCCAGTATAGATCTATATGAAATATATCACAGCAACTCAACTGGCACTCGTTACTCGCATTAGTATGACAATAACAACTACACTAGATGAAACTGGATTGTTACACATCACCAATCACCACTATTCAGAGTGTTTCATAAAAAGCTAGAAAAGGACATGAAAAAAAACATGTACAGTATATTTTCTTTGGACCTGTTATGACTTGATCTATTACAGACCAATGACTTTCCTTTTCAAAAGTTTATGCTGACTTCTATTGGGAGCTCAGGTCTCTTCGAATAATTGGAACCGCCACACGTTATACGACTTCACACAAGGGCAACCCTGTTAATTTTCTACGATTACAAGGTGATTAACAACCAGGGGAAAATCAATTCCTTTTAACATATGGAAAGTTTATTCAGCAACTCAATCAATGTAAGCACAACTGCATTTGCCAGCATGTACCAACTTCCTCATTTCATTTTCACAAGTGAGGAAATGCTCTCTTCACATACAGTCTACATGCATAATATATCCATGCTCATTAACAAAAAAAATGATGGCATGACAAGGAAGTCTTGCTACTGACGAAGTTAAAGAGTAACAAACATAGAAATCAGTTCTGCTAAATTCTTTCCATTTATTTATTTATTTTTCCTCACAATATATACACTTGCTAATCTTGCTAATTGATTGAAAGATTTTGCTTTCTGGTTTTACTGCTCAAGAGCCAAATTGAATTAACTTAAACAACAAACAGACAAAGCTTTCCCTAAGATCATCTTCAACACTAATATATAAATAAGCCTTGGGACTTCAGATAATATGGCTTTCCAATTAGACAGTTCATCTATTCAGTGGTTGAAAAAAAAGATGGAGGGATAGAAGTCATTTGCATGAGATTATAATATGAAAGCTAGTTGTATTTTGACATTTCTACTGACTGTAAAACAGACTGTGAAAGTGTATAAGATAAATAACAGTAATGGGACCATAGTTACCTGGAACCTGGGTGCCTGACCATAAATAACTACAGGGTCCATGGCATTGCTACCTAGTCCAGACCTCGTAATGACATACTTAGTTCAATAACATCATTCTCCATTTTCAGTTACATTTTATCAATGAAGTAGAAAAAAAAACCAATATATTTGTGTGTGTGTTCTTTTTTTATTTGATTTAACCTCCTTTCTTCATGTATTTGTGTGTCTACTGTTAAAATGTCAAATTGAAAAAAAAGCAGGTTGCCACCTAGAATGCAATGTTTACCATGGTACAATATATGTTATGCAATCCCTACACATTACATTACATGCATTCATGCATGCTAAGTAGGTTAACCTGCAATGGAATTTCAGCTTAGTACTTTTGGCAGATAACAAGCTGAAACATAGAATGTCCTCTTAATAAATTTCTTGGCTAGTCCCAATAAGAGATACACAGAACTTCATCATTTTAAAGAATCAAACAATATGTGATTGGTCCAACATTTAACTACATAATCACCATTTAATGTAAACAAACATGTGATGATTGACAGTTTTTATGTCACAACTAATATAAACATATAACATTAACAATGACCTCAAGGAATGCTGCTCAGCCCTGAATGAACAGATTTGATAGGAATGTTCCTAGATAGGCCCCAGTGCATTAGGGTGAAAAATATGATAGCATTGCCTAAGTTAGGTTGATATGGTCGTTTCTAAAAGCCAACTGTATGAGGGGCATTGCATTCTAAATCAGTAAACAGACAGAATGAACAGCTGTTCAGTCTTACTATGTACACGTAACTTCACACAAGCCTAGGCCTACAGAGAAACATTTGACTTTATATGCAAATAATGCAGTCGGGTTTCTTCAATGTGAAATAATGAACTAACCAGGTAGAACCACTGAAAGTAGCCTAGCAAAGTACCTGGTAATGGTATTGGTAGATGTATGCCATTTTTTTTACCCTTTTCATCACTACATGTTAGTTATATCATAACGTCTGTGAAACCTTTGAACATAACACAAAATTATGCGGACTTTGCTGTGTTTCAAATGGGCTATAGGTCTTGTAGCCTAGAAGTAGAACAAACCTGACCATTAACTTAACTTGACCTAGAGGCCTAGGCCTGTTTACATGCTACTACTTCTACTAGTAGTAGTAGGCTAGTACTACTGCTTGGTACTAACTGGTGCGTATTTACATTGAGTTACGGCTGCCATACCGTGATACATGATACAGTATTGATGTGATTGTGAGTCAGGGTAGGGACTGCGACCAACCCCTATTGCAAAGTAGCAGAGGGTCCTGTACTTACCCATAGTTCTTTTCCCCAGCACTTTGACATTTTCCATTCACCTTGAGTAAATACTACTTTCGGAAAAAATAAAATCAGTTAAGATTGCTCCTACACAAAATATAATCCTCTTTTCAGCCAGATATGGGTAGCGCCTCTCTTGTTTTATGCACTATGTCACTGATAATGAAGGGGGGTGTCGAGCTGCATGCCGGGAAAAATAGTGAGGGCGACCGTTGAGTTTAGTCATCAGAGCCGTATATAGAGACGGCTCTGTTAGTCATCAAAGCCGTATATACGGCTCAGTTAGTCATACGTAAATGACGTACAGACATAAACAAGTTGGGGGGGGGGGCAGAAAAGTTTTGCACGAATTTCCGAGACTTTCTACACGAGCCGCATGAAACATGCTGATGCCGGTTGCGAATATCACTTTATTCAAATTATCATTTGTAGTCAGCGGCGTAGAATGGTAGAAGTTAGCATCCTGGGTGGAACTTTCCTTTGTGACCCCGTGCTAAGATGCTGTCGTGGGGTCTATGGGGAGGATATGTTCTCCCTTTTGAGAAAAGTTTTGTTTATGTAAGGCGGCTTAGATGCAAATGGTGCTATCTTTGGCAAAGCTTTAAACTGATTATGTTTAGGAATTCTCACTTTCATTTCTCTTATTTTTTTGGCGGGGGGGGGGGGTCGCTTAATACGTCACTGTTTGTAAGGGTGTTCCACATTCGAAATGATAATTACGAAATATGTATGTGTTTCTAATTACTAATAGGCCCACCTCTTTGTGTCTTACTGTCATTAATGTTAATGGAGATGGATTTTTTTCCTCGAAGGAAAATGGCTAAGTATACTAAACATGGGAAGTGCTGTTTGGGAAATATTATAATTGAAAATAAGCCTCCAGTGGCTTCCAGAATGTTTCAACAACTTTTGCCGAGTTTTGAGTCCCATTCAAGTTTGGGATATAAAAAATGCTGGCAGTCTTTTGTATCTCGCGACATTTTCATTATGTGTCGAAATATTCAGGCAAGAGTCATTCACGAATTCGGGCAAGAATCGGAAAAGATTTTGGTGAGAATCGGGAACGCAACATGTTTTTTTTAAATTTCAAATTGAATATCATATTTTGTCCCGCAGCTGCCCGAATTTTTCAAGAACTTTTGCCCGAATTTTGAGTCCCCTTATATATTTTTTGGAGCCTGCCTGTACGAGGTGGAGGTGGGGGGGTGGGGGTACCGCCTCGCAGCGGCGTAACGATGAGTCTCGGGGCCCCTGGGTCCAGGGAAGGAAGGGCGCCCTGGCTGCTGCGGAGAATCAACCGGTGTGCGCACAGCGCACATCACGAGCGCGGAGCGCGAAGTCCCAAAGGCGTAGGTCCAGGGCCCGCTTTAGGGCCCTGGAAGCTCTGGAGTTCTACAAGCTCTCTAGTGCAATCTAAGCCGCATATGGAACATTTCGTGGTGATTTTATCGACTGAGATTTTGGGGATAATCTGCGTTCATAGACACATTTTTGGTCCGCCTTGTTTGTCATACTGGGAACATGAAAATATGTGTTGCAAAGCTAGAATACATTATGAGATTGAAAGGACAATAAGACCAAATGACCAATGTCCAATTAACATAAACATGTATATTTCCACCCGTGGCGTAACTCCTGTGGATAAATGGTATCCAAGTTCCCGAGAACTTGGAAAGGCTAGAGCTTGAATTTACTGAGCCTGGCCTTCTTGTCAGCAAACATATCGATGTTTCCACTTGAAATCGCTGACGCGTGCCTAGTATTTTACCGGCCAAATTTGGGCAAAATATCAGCAAAACGGTGGAAAATATGCCAAATTCGATTTACTGTGTGATACGGAAACATACAGATCAACACACAAATCTTTGGCATCGGCGATTTGGCCGATAACTGAGGAAAGCATCAGCCAAAGGAGTTCAAAATATGCCAAATTTGTGTCATTTGGCCAGTTATCGGCCAATGTCATGTGGCAACCCTGACCGAGAGCGAATTCATTGAAATTAGAGGCGCTATTTCGCTATAATATCAGAGCCGTATATTTATACGGCTCTGATAATATGTACCAGCGTAGCCTATCAAGTTCCAGTGTGTACCTCAGGCTCTTGAGTCAGTCGTGCGGAAAGAAGGATACGAGATTTGCAGTTGCAGGGGCATATGATTTATGACGAACGTATTCACGCACAGAAAAATGTGTCCATTGTCTCGTTTATAGTTTCTTTTCCAACGAAAACGTGCCGTTTCAAAAAAAAGAAAAAAAAGGGTACCCCTCTTCTAAGTTCTGTACATCAGTGCAGCGGGGGCCCCCCTTTGGTCGGGGGCACCTGGGTTTGCCCCGTCCGAGCCCATAGGCGTTACGCCGCTGCCGCCTCGTACCCCTATGGTCATGCACCACATAATCTTGTCATTACCCAGCTATTTTGTCCTGTCACTATTTTTTCTCCACAACTAAAAAATTCAAATATATGCTTAAGTCACTTCAATCTGAAACAGGCCTGCAGAGCTACGTCAGGCATGGTCCTTGCCCATACAGCTTGTCGAATAGTGACACCATGATTTGCACTTATAACTATAAATTTCGTCCTTAATTTTTTCAACCTCCTTGCGGCTTACACATAGGCGTACGAGGCTATCGGGGGGGGGGGGGGTGGTTATTGGGAGACTGCCCCTAACCAAAACAAATTTCAGGGACTCAAAATTCGACAAAAGTTGTTGTCAGGGGCGTCAGGGGCGCCGTGCTACAGCTCCCCCAAAAATAAGAAAAATAAATAGGTAAATAAATAAGAAATAAGTATGAGAATTCCTAAACAGTTCAAAGCTTTGCCATTTTGCATCTCAGCCACCTAAGATAAACACAAATTTGGGGGAACCCTCTCCTGCACGCGGTGACAAAGGAAGGATCTGGCCGCGTGCCAACTATTCTAGATACGCCACTGCTTACAAATGACAATGACAATTTCAATAAACTGCTTGCAACCGGCATCAGCATGTTTCATGCGACTCGTGTGTAGTAAGTTGCGAAAATTCGGGCAATGACTGAAAATTCGGGAATGAACTTTCTGCGCGCAAATTGGGACTGTCCCGTACGCCTATGTGCATGACTCGTTATTACAACTCTGAGCACTGTAATGCGAAACTGAGGAATGGCAGGATTAACCCTAACTACTTTCAGTCATGTCCCTGTATTGCGCAACGCCATAACTGCATATTGCACACCTGACCACTGGGAAATCTATACCTCGAACCTGTCCTGTCGACTTGCTGACAGACGTAAAAACAGATCAGAGATACTAGGCCTAAGCAACAGTGCCGTCATTACACTTAATCACAATGTCGTCAGAAGAAACACATGATGGCGAGAAGTATCCAAAGAGACCACTCGATAACGCTGAGGTTATTCATTTTTACTTACTAAGTCAGCGTGGTATCCAATAAATTATAATAGGAATCAGTTTTGCGAAATCGTGAAGAATGTCCCTCATTAATGTCCCTCATTCACGTTGTACCAACATAAATGACTCTCTCTCTCTACTATCAATGAGCACATTTTTTCTTTTCTTGTCTTTGTACGGGGGGTCTGCCTCGTAAGAGCCTCGGCTTTCTCAGACCTCCTCCACTTGTCACATACATTTTCTTCTATTATTGTGTAATATATTTTGAATGTGGAAACAAATAAATGAAAAATGAAATGAAATTAATATACCATTCTAAACTAATTTATTCTAGCTTGCTGACAATTTAACAATGCATCATACATTCTCATGGATTCTTTCACAAGAATCTTCCACAACAAGGCAAACTTGTCTTAATGACAGGGGTACTCTGTAAAATGTATGTATCTATAGCCTTGAACCAGCAGTACATGTACTGCAAACTCAAATCAGCCAACAGTCATTTGTAGTTTCTTGTGATAAGTAAGTCACTTAAGAGGTTGTTGTTGTATTTAGTATTGATTAGCTTAGCATTCATGTTGAGGATTACTATACAGTAGCCCTAAAAGTATGTTTCTTTCCCAAGCAACTAAAATGCCTGTGATTATAGTAAATTACACTAATACTCGCTAAAGATATATTTGTGATGAAAAAATTATATCATTTGGAAGGTGTAAGATGTTTAAATATATAATGAAATATTCGTTTTTCCTGTTTCTATTGTATTCATGAAGGACTGGGAATGGATGAAGTACAAAGATCAAAGTAAGTTGACAATGTAAAGTGTTAATACACATATAACCCTGTCTAGGAGTTAGAAAAGTTTTCAAGTATTCAAAGTTTGTACCTGGTAAAGTTTCTCTCATTTCATGTTAATTTCACCAAACATACTTTTGCTATGTACAGTGATATTTGTTTTTTACTAACGCACAAAAGGTTGCTTAATGAAAACTTTGCTAATATGGAGGTCATTATGCTAGATTTGTTTGCTTCTGTGATAAGCATTGTCATCAAAAAGTCATTTGTGTTTGTTTTTAACAATATCTGGAATAGTTTATGGATTAATTGACCGATCTTTCTTTGTAGTGAGAGTCGTTTGGAAGGAGAGACAGGAGAAGAAATTGAAACGTCAAGAAGAAAAGAAAGCTAAAAGAAGGAGAGTAGAAGCTGAAGAAAAAGCAGCTCTCAAAGCACAACAAAAAACATGGAGAGGTGAGAAAATATGTAAGATGTTAGCAGTCATTTATGACAGTTGGTGTTATTGTTCTCCTCATTTTTGTTCTTGTTCTTGGCTTTTCACACCACTTCTTCCCTTTGAAAATGAAACCAATTTTGACCAGAGTGGAAATTTGTGAAGAGAAATATTTTTGATGCAGGAAATGATACGTTTAGTAAATTCACTCCACTGTTTCTGAGCTCAAGAAATTCTATAAATAAATTTAATAAACAATGACATAGGGAACAAAAGAAACAAATGAATATAAATAGTGTTAATTACTTATGATAGATACCTACCTTCATTTGCATGCTAATTTTTTTCGGGTATTTTTGAAGCAAGAAAGCCTCATGGCTTTTGATGTTTGTCTAGATCATTTTGTATTAACCTTTGTTGACTGGAGAACCCTTCATACTTTTTCCAAAGTATGCATCCAAGGATAAGTAGTAGAATTAAGACTGTATGATTCCATTGTTATAGTGAAGATAGTATCTACAAAATTATCCCAGAAAATGCTAGATTTAGAGGGGTTTTTTTCTTCTTAAACACTTAGCAAAATTTGCAGTTTGATTAGAGGCTACATATATTGATGTGCTCAGGGTCTAAAGTTTACAAGATCATTTGATATCATTCACCACTGTGCAAGTAAAATGTCCCTGCCTGGGTGTAATAACTTTTCCAATGGTGGTGCTATTTGAGTTTGCTCCAGATTTGAAAAAAATCACATGCTACAAGTAACGTTCAGTCTTGAAGTACTATAAATTATGTGAATATTATTTCTAAAACACTGAAATCCAGAAAACGAAAACAGGAAAAAATAATTTGAGCAGTTTTTTTATTAACAATGATTAAAGAGTTCCAGAGATGAGGGGCTGCAAAATGTGACCTTGTAAACTGGTTATAGAAAGTTGAAAGAATCACAGGAATGCAGGTTATGGCCAGGCCGTTGTCTCCTTTGATAAGCTGGAGTAGATGTTGTAAATGTAGCTGTGGGTGAGCAGAAGGACTTTGACAACGATGCTTGAAGTTTTCTAAGCATTGATGTCTGGATTGATGTCTTAATTCTTTCTTTTTTTCTTGTTTGTTCGTTTTAGGCCGAAAGTATACAGTCAGTGTAGCTTTACCTGGATCCATCATGGACAATGCCCAATCACCAGAACTACGAACTTACCTCGCTGGACAGGTACCAGTCTTTGTTATTTAAACTTAATTTTGTCCTTCCAGTGATTTGGTTGACATTTGTGCGGAGAAAGCAGTTAGAAAGAGAAGTGGGAGTTTACGGGGAGTTGCTAGAGAAGGGTGAAAATGAATGAAATTTAGTCCTTTGAATGAGGTGTGTTTCTGACAATAATGGTTTGCCATGTTTTCAATTAAGTTTGATAAGCAACAGGTGTGTGTAGCATTATACACTGTATCTCCAATTACCCTAATGCTGTTGCCAGATGTCATGAAATTGCTACATTTGTTGAATTTTTGGATGCAATTCAACATGATTAAATTTCGTACAAATTTGTACATTGGTAAATGCAATGCTTGTTGTTTGCAGTCGTTTCAAAAATCGTTACATGTACTCGAGCTTAAATTAATTTTCTTACGAATGAGCAATTTTATTTACAATACTTGTCCTTTGTAGATTGCGAGAGCCCTTGTGGTCTTCAGTGTAGATGAGGTGGTCATATTTGATGAGACAGGTTCTTCTAAAGGGTAAGAGTTTTAGTCTCTATACATAGTTCATATAGTTATGTTAAAAAATAATTTAAAGCACCAGTTTTGAAGTTATTAATGACATATTGAATAACTTCTACACTGGATTCTGCGAGTGTAAGGTGATCAATTTGAATTGGAAGGCTGTTATGAAGCACCCTGTCTGTGGTGTTTACAGAATATGTCAGTCTTTATCAAGCCTGTATTCTGAAGAAATGCCCTATGAAATGACCTATCGTGCAGAACACAGTCTGTATGTTGATATAGTTTTATGAAATCTTTAAGTTGCACTGAGCGAAATAAGGACTTTTTGATCAGAAAAAGTTAAGTTGACCTTGTGTCAGTGAGAAATATCTTGCCCAAGTTTGTTTTTACGTTAATGCCCGAGTTTGTTAGATCAGGTACTCCAGCATTGCCTAAAATCAACAGAGGGCTCTGTCATCTCTGTTTCATATCTACTTCAGCGATGCTAGACAAGCTGGGGTTTTCTGACTGCAGATCATATACAATTTTGGTTGTTATTTTTAAAGAAGAGAACTTTTGGAACATAGTTTTGAAGTTTCAAGTCAACCTAATTGTTTTTAACACTTTAAACTTGTGTTTTCTAAAGCAATTTTTTTTTGCGTTTGGTTTAACTGCACGAGTGGAACCTTGAACTAGTCAATCAACCAGCATGGCTGGATGTAAGTTCATCCACCGTGTTCCCATGCCCGTGATCACTTTCACGCAACCGTGTCACTTTCATTCAGAAATCGTGTAAACAGCATTGATCACGGGGCATGAGAATCGACATGACAATGCCTATCTTTACAGAAATGCCGGAAAGCCCCATCGAAATCGACACTTATCTTTTATCACCTTTAAAAGTGTTTAAAATGAAATTTTAACCAATAAATCAGATTCTCATTTTCATACACAGTGATAGCACTGAAGGGTCATTTGCTGGTGTTGGGAAGAAGGGTCAAGCCAATGTCCAGCTGGCTAGAATCCTACAGTATTTGGAATGCCCACAGTAAGTACAAATAATTGAAGCGGGTTCCGTGGTAAAGATTATGGTATGAATAATCGTGTGTCAATGGCAGAAGACAAATAACGATACATGAAACTGTACAACTGTAACAACTGTAACAAAAGTAAAATTTCTGTTTTGGTGACGAATAATTTGAAAGTGAAAAATGTCAGTGGTGACAGTTTGTAGATGAAGGGAGTGAAACTCATCACCATGATTATTAGTGTAGAATTTGTTATACACTGTCAGAAGTAATTTATGCCTAGGGGGGTGTTCTTGGGATTTTGAGAAGGGAGGGGGTGCAAGTATGGGGGAGTGACATCTGACAAGTATTGACATTGCAAGTAAAACATTAATCTTCTAAATAATCAGGTTTCCCGTTAAGTCAAAATGCTTTCTTTAAGAAAAAAAAAGAAGTAAAAAAACCTTTTGACTTTTAATATCAACTCTGGGTTTTGGTCAAAATATGGTTCCTGTTTCAGTTCTCTGTTGCTGATTTTCTGTTGGGTCTCGTTTGTCACAGATGGAAAGTCTGACTTGAGGTTTCAATTCCTCGATGCCTCATCTACGAGTTCCTACAAATCCATGTATTCTGTAGGCCTCTTGCAAGTTACAACATACTGTGGGTGTAGAACATTTAGTTTACGCTCTACTCAAGTTGGTAATCTACATTTGCATAAATTGGGTATGATGTAAAGATATTATTACTAAGACTGACACTTGCAGGTTTATCCTTAGGTAACCTGCACCCTTTATGTTAGGTTGTCCAAACAACAAGGTTCGCGGTCCAAATAGTGTCGCTGTATATAGAACAGCTGATTTATGAGAATACCTGTTGATTGTCTATTGGATGATGACCTTTGACTTTTATGTAAAATTGTCCAAACAGTAAGGTTGGTCGTCCAACAGTATTAATGTATAACGGAAGATATGATGGAAGGATCTGCCTGTAAATTGAATGATTGTTTTGGAAGTGTAAGTGCAGCCCTTTTAGACTGTCCGACCCAGAACCATTAGGTTTCTTGGTTCAATTCCCCAGTAGGAACCAGATTCTTTTGACCTATTTCAAATTTGCTGATGAGTGGCGTCTTCTGTGGAATTGGTATTTCTGGTTTACAAAATTGGGAATATTGGCAAGCCTATTCAAGCTACATATGGCAACAAGGGTTAAAAAACTTAGGCATAAACTATTTAATTCTTGTCTAATCAAATTTATATTCTACAATAGCATAGACAGCTATTATGTTAATATATTAATTCTGGGACTGATTCTTGTAGGTTTGTGTTGTTGAATTGAATGATTGTTTCATTGGTGAAGCTGTAACCCTTTAGAGTGTTTGCCCTACAATCATTAGGTTCCGATTCAAATCTTCAGCGGGAACAAAAATATTCTTGATTCACTCTAAATTGAAACTTTGCAGTGTCGTAGAGCGGAATCTTCTGTGGAACTGGTATTTCTTGCATCGGAATTTGGTAACATCCGATTGTCTGTTCTTTAGTTTTGAAACAATTGAATGCATGCGGTGCCACCACCTCCCTCGGTATGTGAGAAAATGGGTCAAATGCCGGATGGATACCCTCATCTGTCTGATGAAAATGTTCAGTGACAGTCCCGGCAGTAGGAATGGGTGCGACAATTACAGCGCCCGCCCTGTAGCTCCTTGAACACTCATCGAAAAGAGAAGGCTTAGTATAAGTCGGTGTTTATCCACGATCATCACCTGGATAGGGGTTCAATGTGTGTCTGTTGGCTTCCTAAACCTTAGGAAATACTAAATTAAACTGTCCTTGGAGCGGGAAGGGTTGCGACAATTACAATCCTGCCTCGTAACTCACTGAACACTCATTTGAAAGAGCCAGCTCGGTATAGGTCGGTGTTTAGACACAACCATCACATGAATAGGCTTTCAGTGACCTTCTGTAAGCATGCCAACCCTTGAGAATTACTAGATTGAACTAAACTAAACTTTGAGGATAGCTTTGGCTGTCTGATGAGAAATGAAGTCGTCTCAACCATGGCTAGACCCGGTAAGAGCAGGATTAGTCACATTCTACTCTGCCGTGAATCCAAGCTCCTTGTAGTCATGAATATTCATCATATAGGTTCAGACTGATATTATGATTGCAGCTGTTCATATTCATACATGGAGATCGGCTCCATACCACAATCAGTGCATGTCATTAAAGGTTTTTGTAAATTAACTAGACTTTTAACTTCTTTTTATTTCTGTATTTCTGCCAGATATCTCCGGAAAAACTTCTTTCCGATGCACCAGGATCTGAAATATGCGGGTAAGTGTAACAGAAACCTAAATAGTTGAAACTAGAAAGCCAGATCTGGTTTTTAGTGTTGTCTTTGCTTTAGCTCAGTGGCATAATCAAATGTGCATATTTGTGTCCCCTTTTTTTTCATTCGCATGCATAGTACTTTTATTAGCTTCTTTTGTAATTTGGGGTAGATTTGCGAAATTTGCAAAAATATTGCAAACAAAAAGTTGTGTAATTTGTGATGAATACTTGGAAACATTTCGGAGTTCTTTTTCCAAAATAAACTTGAAGATTTTTTCTTTGGAAGGTCCAGAAAATACCGTAGGAATAAAATTTAGTAGGTAATGCTATTCAAAGATTACAGGCCAAGCTCACAGGCAGCTTGATCTATTCTTAATGAAGAGACGGAGACATTAAAAACATTGAGACATTTTGACTTCTCGAGTCGTGAGTACTTCAAATGATAATCTCCATAGTCTGTTGCACGGGAAGGTTCCAAGTTTGAAGTTTAGACCAGCAAAATCCAAGTGAAGCTGGATGTTGTCCTCTTAAAGCTTCTGAGGCATCTTCTCGCTACAAAAACGTTCTGCTTCTTCTAACCGAAGGAAAAGATACTCTTTCTCGATCCCTTCCGTCTAATTGTTAACCCTTGACCTCTCCAAGGTTTGCTGAATCCTCTGGACTGTCCGCATCATCTCCGAGCCGACCAGAAGTCACCGTTCAGGGAAGGAGTGGTCAGTAACTACACACCAAGCAAGAAGAAGGGATCATGTGTCTACATCGGCCTAAAAAAGGTGACGATACGATTAACGGAAATGAAAAAAACAAAAAATTATTTACGATTCAGAAGAGGTAGCTCTGTTTTCATCTAGTTTACTCAGTAGTAATCTGTAATAGGATCTTTAGTCCTACCTTTAGTTTAGTGCAACCAGTTGCTTTGAAGAACCCATGAAATTCAATCAAAATGTTACAAGAGATCCCTCTGCAGAGGATAAAAATGATGTTTGATATTACCTCTTTGATAAAAGCCGTAGAAGCCACATGAAAGGTCATGGAATTTGTCACTGGAATATTCATTCGACTGTATCCTTAAATGAATGATGTAAAACTTCCTGGGCAAAGTGATATAGTTGTATAATAATTGCCAAAAAATGACCTTTCATTTATTGATGTAATTATATATAAAATGCCAAAAAAGCAAGCAACTATTCATTTCCTGATATAATCGTATGTGAAATGCCGAATTTCTCTTGGAATCCCTTCCTTGCTGCTTTCTTGGTTGTATCGAATGAAACTGGGGCCTAACCCTGGTTATACGGTATGCAAAGTACTTTGGATTCTGAATGGCGCCCGCAGACAGGGATCGCCACCAACAAAGTGCTGGAAAGGTGGGTTGGTAAAGTGCTGGCAGTGTAACCCAGAGGTCAATGTTTCAATTCTTATTCCAGCAATAGTTTTATTTTCTATCTTTATTACTTTGACTGGTGGTTCATGTTTGTCACTGGAGGGCATTACGGTTAAAACCGTTGATAGAGGCATCTATTCCAAAACAGTGAAAACTCGCAACTGGAAAGATCTGTTGTGCTAACATTTCAGAAAGAATTGCAAAGTTACGGTCATTGTTCAGAATTTCTTCAAAAGATGTATGATTTTTTTTTTCTTCAAATTTTCATTTTACTATGCTGTCAATTTGACATTCCCTTCGTAATTGTAACTACCTACCATCGATGGTTGAGAATTAATTGTTATATGTGTGAAATACACTAACGAGGGTTACTAACCATTCTCTCGTAACATTTTATCAGATTTTTTTTGGGGTTCTGTTATAGGAGGCCAGAGTTGACAAACAGATCCAAGCTGGTCTTAGGGTGACTGTGCAAATAGACGAAGATGAAAACGTGGAACACGGTAAGATAAATATAAGCCTTTTAATGGCCTTGTACTGGTTATTAAAAGTTAGGGCGCCCTCAATCACCAGTAAGTGCCAACCATGAAAATATTAAAATAAACAGCCAAAGGTCGGTGCTCTGGTTTTCCATTTATTCTTTTATTTCACGATGAACTGTTGAAACATAAACAAATGACAAATCATAAACATCTTATTGAAACGTAAGACAAAACAGATGTGCTAAAGGGGCATGGCAATCAGGACATTAGGGGTGTGTAAAAGGTAAAACTAGAACTGTATGGTCACAACATCGTGAAAGTTTATAAAGAGAATGCTGTCACTCTCTTCAGCTGACTAGTCCAGTGGGCAACTGCCAGTTACTTAGAACTTAAATGCATAGAAGATCATGTGTTAGCTATTACTAATTGAGGTAGAGAAACATCACAGGAAAAGGACCAAACAATCCTGTGACAAATCACTATGCACAGTTAAGGTAACCATAGCAACATAACTAAAAACGGGGGATGCTGCAGAAAGAGGTAGATACTGAAGGACATGAAACTCGCATGTAAACCCAGTCAAAAACCCCAACTATAGTAACTTAATACAAAATCATAACAAAGGTAAATGATCAAAACTGATATAAGGATCACAATAATACAGATGAATATTTGGTTACATACTATAGGCCAAGTAACGCTACTTCAACCCGCCACCCTGACAAGGACAGAAAATGAAAAGTAAATGGCAACAAAAACATTGGAGATAAATTAAGAAAACCTCTAAACGAGGCCAAACCAACAAAGAAATCCCAAAAGATAAAGGAACTGCGAGACAGGCAATGCGTTTGCAGTAGTGGTACATCAGCTATAGTAAGGCATAGCTTGAATAAGACACAGAACTGGCTTCTTCCGTTAATCATAAAATTGAACGCAACTAAAAAACACTTACATGACTGTAGCTTCTCATACGCGACCAAGAGGGAACTTTAGTAGTTTACTAATAATCTTGATACTTTACTGCAGTTTTTATCTGCTGCGACATGAAGTATTTATCTAAAGAACGTGTGGATCTGAGCGTTTCAAAATGGTCTCTAACTTTAGATAGAAATTCTCACTAGCTAAATGCTACCCATCACCGGATAGCTGACAAGTTAGCCTTTCATGGCACCATCAATTTTCCGTATCATGACCATGTAGATTTGCTATCTGAGCCGGAAGTTTTCGTCACTTGTAACAAACCTCTTCACTGAGTAGTAAACAATTTTCGTACGCTGCTCCTGGGAGGCCTTAAGGTAGCATATGCCTATTAATAGCCCCATTGACTTACACACTAAATCATAAAAGTAATGTGGTCTCTAAGTCTAGATAGAAGTGTTCTCACTAGCTAAACGCTACCCATCACTGGATAGCTGACAAGTTGGCCATTCATGGCACCATCAATTTGCCGTATCATGACCATGTAGATTTTTTGCTATCCGAGCTGGAAGTTTTCGTCACTTGTAAACAAAACTTTTCACTCAGTAGTAAACAATTTTCATACGCTGCTCCTGGGAGGCCTAAAGGAGTCTAAAATTGCATCTATTGACCAAATTTTTTCACCACATGTACTTCCATTCATGTTCTTCAACATGCAAGCCACAAAAAATAGATAACAGGTCAAAAAGATGTTCTGCTGCTACTTTTTGGCACTTTTCCAGATGGACATAGACTCTAATAGGAGTATGCCACCTTAAGCGTCCTACCCTCAAATCTTGAATAGCCCCCTCAACCAGGTAAAACTGCCCCTAACTGATGGCTGGGAGGGAAAGTTAATACTACTACAGGCCTCAAATGATATGTTTACAATGTGCTACAATTGGTGTCAAAGGTCATCCAAAGGATGCTGTGTTGTTTATATCTTGTTAAAAGAAATATGTTTTGCTTGATGTATTAGTTCTTTGATATAACAATGGAGTAACATGATGGCCTGTACTGAAGAGCTGATATCCTCATTAATGTAGCCTTAGAGGAGCATTTCAGAGATTAAAAACTGGAAAAATTAAAGAAACATTACTAAACTACTAATTTTTTCTTGGACTATAACATTCCAGGACTAAAATGCTGCGTAAAGTGATCCTTTAAATAGAACCGCGTTTATGTGTTTCCCTAC
This sequence comes from Apostichopus parvimensis, assembly GCA_000934455.1. Classification (NCBI taxonomy): domain Eukaryota; kingdom Metazoa; phylum Echinodermata; class Holothuroidea; order Aspidochirotida; family Stichopodidae; genus Apostichopus; species Apostichopus parvimensis. The sequence goes on from KN890816.1 coordinate 28,077, forward strand.
AGAGTTGACACCCAGAGTTGTAAAAAAAAAGAAGCTTTTTCTTGTAATGCCATATATTTCTTTGTGATTTCCTACAGAGGGGAAGGCAATCCAAGGTACAGTTGTAGCTCCATCTTTACCAAGAGAGCAGCAGGGTATCTACTGGGGGTACAGCGTCAGGTTAGCGTCTAGTCTTGGGGCGGTGTTCTCTGAGAGTCCACATCCCGACGGCTACGACCTCACCATCGGCACGTCCGAAAAGGGAGAAAATGCCGACGATGCGCAACTTTCTTCTTTCAAGTGAGTGCTTGTATTTTGCGTTTTCTTGTTTTATCTTCTTTTTTTCCCTCTATTTTTCCCCTTTTTTCAACCATGTAAATTGTAAATATGAAAATAGCTATTGTTGTCACGAATTGATCAAAGTTCTGGAACCCTTCTAAATTTGTTGTTCCTTCTGATAAACAAACAAACAAAGGTAACATGAAGGACAGAACAAAGGGGGTGCGGGGTGGGGGGGGGTAGGGAATGAAAAAGCTGGAAAAGCATGCTTCTTACAGACAGTGACAATATGGAGAATGTTGTTTCAGTCTCCTCTGCTTCTGAATAAAACCCAATCGAGTAGAATACAACCTCAAAGAAAGTTCTATTGAAATAGTCTTTGCAGCTTGAAAAACTGGCAACTCTTTACGCATACATGGCATTTTGAACACGTTTTAACATCGACAAAGTTGGACAGTTTGTTATGCCAGCTTCAAACACTCTTTTATGTGTGACTACTCTCATCATTGATTTAAAATTGAAGTTTAATTCTGGCCTAGGACAGTAAGAGTCCACATAGTCATTTTAGTGCAAAACTGTGGGCCGATTATTCTGAAGGCTGGACGGAGTGAATTTCCAAAAATTTCAATCATTGTGGTAAGATGGAGATCTGTGTACAAGCATGACTAAGTCCATGGCAATGAACTCTTTGCATAAACAATTGTAAAAGAAATAAGTCAAACATTTCTGAGAGCTGAGAAGATTTTAGTAACTGGATCATAGAAGGATTTGTCTTAGAGACAATCATGTTATGTTGTATTAATTTTTTTACTGTCCTTTTGTTCGTATATTGTGGGAGTTTCTCAATAATATTTTGACCAATGCTAGTATTGATTTAAATATTAATAAGGTAGAAAGAGTATTATTTGGTTGTAATCATAAATTTGATTGTTATTCTAGTGAAATATTATATTTTTAAATGTAAACAGAAAAAACAAATTCCATCTGTTTTTGGATTGCTTGACTTTCTGAAAGGTTACTTTAGCTTACAGAAATGCATTTTTAGATCTAATATGAAAAATGATTGGGACCGATATTGGGAGCCTTGGGTCAACTTATTGGGGATTAACATTGAACATTACTAAAAGCTATACTTTCCCATTGCATGGGATTATATGTATTTGAATTATTTTTGTGTTTACAAAGCAAGATGATACATGTTGATTGTCGTTTTTGTTTGTACTAAACTGAGAGTTGAATAAAAAAAAAAAAATAAATAAATAAATAAAAAAAAAAATGTTATGTTGTATCATGTTACTTAAAAAGAAGTCAATGTTTGGTTTACAGAATAAGAGTAGTAACTTGAAGCTTAAAGTTTTGCTGAAATAAGAAATTGAATACTATTATTACCAACTTCCTATTCATTCATTCAAGCATTATTATTACCGCATTATTTCACGGTATGTTTTGTTGGGTACCGATGTGACGCTATTGATGAACCTCAAATGAAAAATCCATTGAAACATTTACCTTTAAGAAAACTCTCTTTTTGAGAACTTGGACAATGATCACATAAACAACCAGATGAGAAAATATCATTGGAGTGTGCCAACGTTTCCAAAGATATTATAACATGTCGATATTCATCTCTATGAAATCAACTTATCGTGGACCAGTTGACAACTTTCTCATCTTATTGCAGCAGTACTCTGTGTGTGTGTTCAGAAACGATTAGGTTCTCTCTCGTATTTTAAATTCTCTGTTTCCGTCTCTCGTTTGGAATCGTTTGCTGCCATTTACCCCTTTTTCCCCCAAAAGAGAGCAAGAAGTGCTCACAGACTGATTATCTAATGCAAGACTCCTGCCTTGGTAAAAAGAATGTGTAAACAAACATCTGAAGAAGACTTTGGTTAGGATTGAAATATCATGCCCTCTTACTGTTTACATATTTCAAGGTTTTTTTGGGGGTTTATTTTTGTTACCTCTTGTTAAATGATGGTTTTCATCATTATTATTTTATTCTCTTTGGTTGTTATCTCATATTTTAATTGTTTTTTTTCATAGACACCTGCTGGTAGTATTTGGCGGGTTGAAAGGATTGGAATACAGCCTGGACGGGGATGAAACCTTGAAAATTGATGACCCGGGCCTTCTCTTCGATCACTACTTGAATACTTGTCCTGGGCAGGGGAGCGGAACCATCAGAACAGAGGTAAAAAGATGAAAATATGCAGTGCAGAGGGGTGAAAAGGGGTGTTTAGGGGAGGTCCAGTGTCAGTCATTTGCTACATGAGCGGAACTGACACCGTTTATATCAAAAAAATATATAACACCGAGATTATCGACTTCAAGAGAAGGATAAATACTGACACCCACAATGCATGAGTTTACTTATCCAAGTATTATTACTAAAGAATAAAACTACAAATGTCATGAACAGACACAAAGCTGTAATGTCCAGAGTTAAACAAAATCTGTTTATTTCCTTTTCACTCTGCTTAGTGAATAAAGACTTTGTGGCGCTTTTTTAATTGTCGACACATGTGCAGACGAAAATATCTCCCCCATATTTTTTCACTGTTCTAAACATAGATTTTGTATAAATTAGATCCTAAGGTTTCCTTTTTAATTTTTTTTTAACAATGAAAAAAAATGCCAACCCTCCCCCCCCTAAACCTTGAAAACAATTAACTTGGAACTTCGGCAAAGAAAATCCCTGGTGAAAAAGAAAAAAAAAGAAGAAAGAAAAACCCCCAGAAATAAGGATGTGACATCACATGATTCCGTTTCCACTCCGCAGGAAGCCCTGCTAATCACCATGTCCCTCCTACGACCGAAAATTGCGCAAGCCGGCTTCTCCGATAGAGACTCGTGACACATCCCCCGGAGAGAGTGGGTGAGTCTTTTGAAATTTATTATCTTTAAGGTGAAGAGAGATGAAATTGTGCATTATCGGAATTAAAGGTCGGGAGAACTTAAAGTCAGCACTCTTCTATTTTTGGTTTCTCTATCTCTTGATTTTTTACACCTCCAGTGTGGGTGTAATTAGTGCCATTTTCGGTGAAGAGAAAACAGCTCTCGGGTTGGGTTCACTGAAAGTTCGGGCTTTTCTTGATTTACATACATATATATATGTATGTATGTATGTATTTTACATCCTCCTGCAAGCAGGAACTTGCAAAGAAGCCATCATTGGCTTATCAAGCTGTGAGCTGACGGAAGTCAGTCTCTTAGATTCATATTCAACGTCCATGATTATGAATTGTCAATTGTCAACAACTCTGTAAATGGACGACATACATTAATCTTGGATTGACTCGAAATCGGGACTTTATGATTGAAAGGCACCGGCGTTAACCACTGAGCTAACACTCCACTGTGCTAACACTCCACTGAGCTAACACTCCACTGTGCTAACACTCCTATAAAAATAGCTTTTAAAGGTTTAGGGTAGTCGTGGCAAGTATGCAGGGTAAACCAGTGGGTATCATCATCAGAAACAGTTGACAGTTTTTAATGAATCGAGTAAGCATGCCTGACATAAAAATATGAAAACAAATGAAAAAAATGAAAAACATGAAGAAAACAAAAAAGGAAGAGTCCTTTCAGTAATCATCGAATCAAAACAAGAGAGAGAGAGAGATTGGGCCGTATGGAGCAGAAAAAAATCTCTCTGTTTTTTGCTCATTTTTATTCGTAGTTGTACTTACAGAATTCGGTAAGATGACAATATTACGAGATCACCTTAGAATCCCGCAAATTATGAAGTTTCTCGTGAACTTCACTTGTCGTTTTGTTTTCTTTAAATGACATCATATTTGTAAAAAATATCAGTTCCATGTAATTAATACTAAAAATGTCTGAGTATTAAACGTAACTGATAGTTTGAAGCCTTCTTTGCCCAATCCGTTGCATTCTTGCGTCGAAGTAATACTTCATAAAATTGTCCGTTATATCGGTGAAGTGTAAAAAAGCTACTATTAAAATGTTTTGGATGGGTTTGATTACCCAGTTAAGCAAACGAACCTTCTCCCCTCCTACGCATCGATAAGGCAGGGATAATGTGAAACCAGACATCACTTTTTGTAATCAACATTCATTAGTTTACCATGTCTCGTATGGTCCGTGGGTGGGCACTAATATTTTGCATAAATTATCGCGCAAAGAAGCGTTCGTAGCAATATTAAAGTAGCTTTGTCAGGTAATATTTTAATACTTAGCTGTTACACGATTTAACACTGAAAAATGATACTTTAAGGAAGTGACATTTTGGCTAGCATTTTGATATTGTTTTAGATATATATATTTATTTATTTATTGATGGGCTTGTTGTGGTGGAACATTCCATTGACCTAGCAGGGTAATATGAAATGATTAGATGGCGAAAGGTAAAAAGCCGGTGCAGTGTAAAAATGATCTGTTGCAGCATTAACAACCAGATTTCAGGGTTAGTCCTGTCTTCATAACTTGCTTCGTTGATAGAATTAAAAAATAATTTGAAATTTTTTTAAATTTTCCTAGAGAAAAGAACATTGTGCAATAACTTGTGAAGCCACAGATACACAACAGATCAAACCGCTTTTGTTTTTCAACGTTCTTGGTTTATTTAGGTTTTTTTAACGGTTGCAACCTGGAAACCATCACGATTGTAATCAATACTTAACGTTCATAAAGTTTACTCGATCGCGCCTAAACTGACATAAACACGACATCCTTGCATAAAAGCTGTAATATTTTCCCAAGGTTACAAAAATCACTTCAGTTACCCCCAAAAAAAGAGGGAAAACAGTAGATTTTGGTGTAGTTTATCGTTTAACATCACACGATTCTGCGGTGCATTGTTTCATTAAACGTTACTTAAATTTACTCTCAATTTTGTTTGATTGTTCTTATTCGATACATCAGCAAAGGAAGAAGCTACGAAGCTGTCGGAATTTTGTTTTTAATAACTCTCTTTATTTCATCAAGTTTTTCTAACATCTGTAATATTTTTTTAAACTTAATTACAGCAGAGTTACACCACGACGGTGTAATTTGAGAACCCTCCTTCAGTTTTGTTCGTACCACAAGTCTTCAAGTGTAATTAGTTTTGAAGCGGGACAGAGAATATCAATTAATTACAGTTCAATCTACCAGGTTAAGTTTCCATTTAATCTAAATCTATCAGTTTTACTTTGAAAATCTTCTTACAAGAGCAGAACCGCTCTCTTTTCATTACATGTACAATCATGAGTTTGGAAACTTTTTTCAGTATGTTACACAACTTCTTCAGTACGTTACACAACTTTTTCAGTTCGTTACGCAACTTCTTCAGTACGTTACACAACTTATTCAGTAC
>KN890817.1:0-25448 GCA_000934455.1 Apostichopus parvimensis
GATGGATATAGATACTGCAGCTGAATTTTAACTCACTTGGTAAAAGGTGAGTTACTTCATCACTGAATGGGCTTTCACCACCAGCAGTAGTCAGTGTCATTTGGAAGGTGTAAGTTTTTCCCACCATTAGATTCTCAAATATGTGTGATGTAGCATCAGGTTCCGGAATATTCCTAGTTCCTTCATCATATGGTTCCACTTCTTTTGAAGAGTAGTAGATGGTGAAAATAGACACACCACTTCCACAGTTAACTTGTTCATCTGAGGGTACCTTTGCAAATGCAGTGCAGTAGACATTTTCAAATGTAAGATCCTCGTTTCAACTATCTTTACATACTTCTAACTAGAAGATTTTCTAATACTCGTACCTTACATCAAGATTTTACGAACAGTAATTTGTCAGTCGAAATATACCACGATTGATTACTACCGGTACCTGGTATGCGTGGTTACGTAATACACGGAAAGAGGTGGAATTACATCAATTTACATACATAAATATGTTTATGTCACATACCCGTTTATTCACATTTTGTGGTATGAAATTATAGATTACAGAAGCGTACCTCAAATTTTATTATAACAAAAGCAAGCAAAGGCTACTGGCCTAGTTAACTGATTCCTTGCCCTCTCAATATACCAAGATTTACACTTATAGCACTGTACACAACCGTAACAATATAAGTTCAACCGCATAGCAAAGCAGGACAAACCAGATGCATCAACTTTCATGACAGCTGTGGAATTTCACTTCACCAATATAATTCATAATCAACTCAATAAATGTCCATGTACATTGCTCCATTTATGTGAAGCACAATCAGAACTGTAAATGAGAAGCTACTGGCCTCCTTGCTTGATTATAAGCAATCAATACAATACGTAACTCCTACTGTTTACCACATCTACTGTGAAACCTGACTTTTTTTCAAAACAACAATAGAAAATGGAGATAACATTGCAAAAACAGCATCCATTGTGGGGTTGCAGAGAAAGATGCTATAGCAATGTTCTTCATACCTCTATGAAATTCTGATTCGGGGTCTAAATTTGTGAAATTTATCTTCGTGAACAGAGCAGAACTTTACAGACTTAATAAACTAACAAAACTATAACCATAGGGATACTAAACTAGCAGAATAAGTGATACAATATGGGACTAGACTTGTTTCAAGTGAATAGTGTTAAATCTGCAAATATGCATGTTTTAAAAAGAATTTTGCTATATTTGAAATACCTGCCAAGTTATCTCTACATTTTCTTGCCTTTCACCTGCAACAGTTGCTTGAACTTCTCCTGGACCACTTAATGGAACTGAGAAGGATAAATAGATTTGAAGTAACTAGTAACTTGAATATGTATAAAATAGTATCTTTATGCATTTTAATATAAAGCTAGTTAATTATTAACATTATGTTTTTTAAATGCGCCAAATAGTCTCTGCAAATTGATCTATTCACTATATGTTCTAGAAGAAGAGAACAACAAGGGTGCTACCTATAGGTAGGTTTCTGAGAGTTGGCCTATCCTCTGATAGAACTAGGGTAAATGTACAGTTTATAGTAATATCAAACTGTTGTAAGGTGAATTGCAGAAGGGGTAATTAAGTAACATGGGAAGGAATTACTGTCATAATCACCCAATGTTGATAGACAAAAAAAAAACTGCCTGAAAAAAATTTCTTTTCAATCATATGACAAAATAAAATCTAGAAAAGTAGAACAAATCAAAAAGACTTAACACTGGCAAGAATTGCATTTAGTATCACATGCATTTACATTGATATGTCACAAACAACAAATTGATGTGACAAATAACTATAAGCCTATGCACTGTGATGTAATATACTACAAAATACCTGCACAAATGGTAGTAGCATTCAGCATTGGACTCTTTGGACCTTCTCCCATATCTCCTTCCCTTACTGCTGCTACACTGAATGAGTACCTTTCCTCTGGTGTGAGGGCGGTAAACGTGAAATTCAGGGCCTTGATAGAGGTAGACGTATTCTGGATAGACCAATCCTGTTCTGATTCCAGCTTGTAGTAAGGTGTATACCCGATAACAGGAGGGTCCCCACCTTCATTTTCTTCATCCCAGGCTGACCAGCTGATGGTGACTGTTGAATCAGTTATAGAACCTCTTTTTGGAGCAGACTGCAGTACAGGCAGATCTAGAAGCCCAAAATGGGAAAGTAGTAAAGAAAACACAGATCTTCTTTTGAAAGAAAGCAAATGTAATGTTACGTCAGATATGAACATGGTCTATGCCTATATATAATGAACAATATAATACTATTGAAGCATGAATAATTGTAATTCAGCTGTATAGTAGGCCTAGTCGACATGTGGCGATAATACTTGTAATTTATTTAATATACCCTAAATACTGCCTTTGGTAATGTTGTTGCTAGCTTTAGGGATAGTCTGTAATTCATTTACAGTGCTATGTATAATAAAGTGAAATTAATATATATGCATAGGGTTTCGATCTGTTACAATGTTTACTTGAGATATTGTTGTCATAATATAACATTTGATCTCTGCCAATGTGCATGGAGCAATTTATACAAAGACTAAAGTCCAAAAAGCACTGCCTTTGGAGATATCGTATTTCCAAGGTTTGATTCTGGCAGAAGCTGACTTCCCCTAACATTCATCTATACCAAAACAATAGAACATTTGCACTCACCAAACTACATGGACCAACACACCACATAATGAGATCAAACAACATTGATGGTGGAAATTATCTTGTCTTACATAGTTTTCAGATTGAAGTTTAAGTAAAATGAAGAAGAAAACATTTCAACTCAGTTTACCTTATGGTACGGTGTATTGCCAGTAATGTTAGTGAAGTAGAAACTGGAACTTCAGTTGATACACCAATATCAACTGAGTAATACAAAATCAAATCTCAAAATATAACTAAAATAATTAAGTGAGTGTGGCAGCATGAGAGTGCCTGTTACATTACTTCAAACTTTCCTCTCTAGAATTAGAGGTATTTTCATATTATGGTTAGTATCCTCCTTTGGATCATCTTCCCATAGTGTTGGATAGTTCACTGTAACAAGTTGCAAACTGCATATTGAAGAGTGTTTCATGTATACAGAAAAATTGCCTTTCCTTCCTGCTTAATACTTAGCAATTCTAAAGAGACCAGGATTGACCTCTAACGTACAATTGTAACAGATGCAATTATGCTACTCACCAAACAAATCTATAGTTATGTTATATACTGCATATTTGTTGTCATCTTTCCTCAGCTGACAGTAAAGTGTCTGTCCATCTGTGGTATTAGCAACCATGAATGCAACAGTTCTTATTGTTGCATCACCAGTAACCTCTCCAGTAGAAATACCATTTTCATCTAAATTCTCATGATGTCTTGACAGAACAAACTCTAATTGATTAATGTCTGAACTACTTTCTCCCTTAGCAGCTGTGCAAGTCACAGGAACTGTTACTCCAGGATTCTTAGGGGTATATGCGGCACCTATTAGACCTTAAATGAGGAAAGAATGAGAAACACTCATAGTAGTCTTTATAAAATATAAGATCATACTGTGCTAGGACCATAAAATGTTAACCAGAATGGTAATAATTTGCCAAATATGAACTGATATTGCAAACACAATATTTTTAAGAAAGAACTGAAATTGCAAAGATAATACTTTGATGAGAATGTACTGATATTGTGTAGTGCAATGCCCTAAACACCATTTACTGAATTTACAACATTAAATCATGATTGCCTAGACTGAGTAATTGAGAATCAAACCTTAAGCATATTACCAGCCCACCTTCCCCCAAGGTTCCAATGAACACACCTGTAGTAAATATACATATTTGTAGACAAATGAGCTGTTTTCTTGGCTCAACACTGAATTGCCATAAACTACATGACATAAAGCAGTATGACAGAAGAAAAAAAAGGAAAACATTTTGCAATAATATCATGCTGTAATTTATTACAGACATTAAATTAACAAATGCATTTTTTATTAACTTTAATTGTCTATGTTGCTGGTAACAGTGATGTATCATATATCCACTGGTGTAGGTAGCTGCAAAGATACAAACTGATCGACGGCTAAAGAATCAGTAATCATTAATTAAATCAGCCACTAACGATGAACTTATAGGTTCAATTGATAAAGGCATTTCCTGCAACCAAGTTCTCTACTTCATTGGGGGTAACAAACTTCATCATTACAATGATAACGGTTCAGACAAGAACTGGAGTAGGTACAGACTCCTCACATAATATATAGCAATGAGTCATGTCAACATGCCTAATTCTCTTTCATGACTAACAAGTTTTCTTTAAATGTCATTTCATACTACCAAGTAGTACAATCCCCTGATGCAACTATGACAATATTTCTTACCTGTCTGACAAAAGTTGGGTGGAAATAGTTCCACCCATTCAGGATTGCAACCTCCAGAGCAACTTCCTGTTTCTTTGTTGCAGGAACTTTCTGAACAGTGGCAATCATTTTCACAATCAATCCCAAAGCGTGGCCCTAGGCATTCTGTGAATCAAAATGCTCTACATTTATTCACTGTACTGTTAGCTATTGAAATATTGTCGTATACGATGCCCTGGTTAAATGTAATATCTTTCTTATAACATAAAAAAGATGAGAAAGGCAAAGATATTCTGCACTCAATTGCTAACTGATGATGATTTATTCTCACCTTCTTTTCTCAAGTTGATATATAGTGGAAGTAAAGATAACACATTTAACCATATTTAGTATAAACAGACAGCACTCTGATCACTTTGATTATTTAATGGGCTCTGACCAAGACTCCAGTTGCTGCAAAACTTAACATTGCAGATTGAAGGAGGCTACTGGAAACTGCATGGAAATTGATTTTGATCACTGTGCTACTTCAAGGGAAATAAACACATTTCCAACTTCCAAGCTTACACCATTTTTCTTAAAGTAATATATGCCACACTCTGGTTGTGGCAATGAATTTCTTTCCAAAATTTGTAATTTCTACAAAAGACTGAGAGAAAATGGAATTATTTTGAGAACAAAGCTGTTATTTTATGTTGGTTTTCCATCTAACATATAGTCACACAATTCCCATTCCAGATTCAAGCCATCTTTCACTTTTCCCAGTGAACTACATAGCCTGGAGCACAACTTTGGTCCAGACATTCTCCCGTCATCAAATAAAACTCAACATTCTTCATGTAGTATCATTTATCAGTGCAGGTAGATCCATAATAGCCAATAGTACAAACATCATGGAATGCATCTGAAGTATGCGGCCTCGCTTTTCTGTTACAGTTAGTTGTGTAAATTCTTATGGAGACCAAACAATCTTTACTAGTTACATGCATTTCTACATAAACTGTCACATGTCTTTATTTAAAACATACTGTTTATACAAATGCTAATTTCCTTTAAAGCCCATTTATGTCATTTTTGCTTTGGCTCTTGCATAAAATTACAATTCCTTTTTTTACATTAGTTTGTTCTTTTCTATCTTCATCTACCTCATCATACTCTTCGTCTTCTTTCTTTGTCTCCACATGTGGTATTCTTTAATAAGCGCAGCTGCCATTCTTAGACCTAATCTGGATTCTGTCCAGAAACTTGTGCTTTAGGTTTCATGTTGTGTTCATGACAGAACGACTCTATATTGATCAGAGCATGAAGGGTTAAAACCCAATCCACGCATATTTAATATATATTATTCAAAGAAAACAATACAAAGTAAATTTATTTTTTGTACTGTGAGGACTTTATGTCATTGTTTAAACTCAAAGTTTGATTTTTTTCTCAGACAAGTCTTCAAGCTTCTCAAACAGAGAAAATGTCGTCGTAGACTGAGGTATGATCAAAATAAAACAGTTGAAAGGGACACCAGAAATAAGATCTTGAGAAACGGTCCACTGTGGCTAGTATTTACAAAAGTTGAAATTTGACTGGCTGGCAAAAACATTTCAGCCTTCACAAACAAAATAATGGAACAAGAACAAATGTCAAAATGTTAGAGAAGGAAAGTACTACCATGACAACAGCATAACATGTTCCAAGATGTGTAGTACCATCAAAATGAACTTAGTTGGAACAACAGGAGACCTTGAAATAAAACTCAATTAATCACCTGTCCCCCCCCCCCCCCCCCCCTCCCCTCCAACTGACAAACTAGTCATGAGATGGTGGAAAACATCATGAAGAGAGCAGTTACGATTTAATGGTTTGATGGCATTTTTTTCTCTGAGAGAACTGGTCAAAAGATGTGGAGCCACAAAAATTGGCTGAATTCTTTTTGTGGTGCATTAATAGTCCAAAGGAGTAATATTTTTTATAAAATGTATAGCTGACAGATGAAAACTTTTAACAACTATAAAGTATTCGTTCAAGCTGACCAGTATCAGCTGCCGTCTTAAAATATGATGTATATTCCAGTGCATTTTTGGCGATATCAAATGTTCCAGTGAGTAAAACTTTTCTTACAGTAGCAATGGAAAAAGTCTAATTGTTTGATTTTGGTGACTAATTTTTGACCGTACTGGAAGGAGTTGGGGGAGGTCGTTAACCATTAGGATTGATACAACGCACAGTACTTTAATAATGTACAGAATTGAAGATATATGATCAGATATTTATTCCCTGTCAATTCTATACCAACTTTGTTTCCTGTATATTTATTGCATTGAACAAATGAATCCTTAACAGCTCTGAAGGAACCTGCTCCATGGGATCCTGTAACACATCCTCATAACACAAAGGATTCACCTATTTTGCTTTGTCAATGAAGCTGCAACTTACCGCAGTGGAGTATGTCTGAGAGAGCAAGTTATTTTCCACTAATAGTGTATCAAATGCTATATCCATCAAGTAACAGTACTACTTACCCTGACAATTAGTCCCTGTCCATCCACTGCTACAGTCTGTTGGTAATCCTGTACAGACTCCTGTAAATCTGTCACACTGCCCAGACTGACAGTGACAGGTCTGTACACAGCTAGCTCCAAAGGTTCCTTGGTCACACTCTAAAATGTAACAAAGAAATCAATATATTAATAAATGAAGCAATTTACTGTTACATGAAGTACTTTACCATTAATGCAATGATTGATAAACTTTGATATACAGTTAGCTCAATCTTTCCCTTGTAACAAAGTTAAATTTTTTCAACCCACGTTGCTGACAATTAGTCCCTGTCCATCCACTACTACAGTCTAATGGTGATCCTGTACAGACACCTGTACATCTGTCACACTGCCCAGACTGACAGTGACAGGTCCGTAGTCAGCTAGCACCAAAGGTTCCTTGATCACACTCTATGTGCAACAACGAAATGCAACTTATGCAGTTAATACAGCAACATACTCCGAAAATAAATGTAGAAGAAAATACATAGAACTAAATAAAAACGGTTGTAAAAATAGAACAAGATACCAAAACGAATACAAAACTACGCTAAGAGACATTAAAAAACAACAGACAGTATGCAAATAAATATAAAACCCTACAGCTTATAATGAAAACATAATTCACTAGCTTTATTAAACATACAAGCAGACACAGATGGTGGAATTTTTTTCTTTCCAGCAAATTCCATTCCTCATGCCCAAAAAAGTAAATGCATGTTTGTCCAAAGTGACAATCTTTGTATCCAAAGTTGCCAATGACTAGTCCTTAAAATTCCAAGTATACTAATGTTTCAGTGAAGATATTTTCATCTTTAATATCAAATAGTTTTATTCATATATTTTGATACTACAGAAGATACATCTTCCCATTGTAATGAATGTACATTTTACCCAACTTACCTTGTTGACAGCTACTCCCTTTCCATCCATCCTTACAGCCTGTTGGAGTTCCTGTGCAATGCCCTGTATCTATGTTACATTCTCCAGAGCTACAGTGACAGGTCTGTTCACAATTCGTGCCAAACTTTCCTGCAACACATGCTAATGTAAAAAATAAATAGTGAATCAATAAAGAAGTTGTCAAGCATGTATCTGAAATTAGGATCCATTATTAAGTTTCATACCACAATGTTAAAGGCAAGTTTGTATGGATAATTAATCATGTAACAATACACTTAGCTTGAAACCTACTCCCTCTCCATCCATTAGTACAGCCTGTTGTAGTTCCAGTGCACTGCCTTGTATGTCTGTTACATTTTGCAGAGTGACAGTGACATGTCTGTCAGCAATATATTCCACATTTTTCTTCAAAACATTCTGATGTAAGAAATAGGTAAATATAGTTACAACTTATCTTACACCTAGGTTACATTGTTTACATGTAATATAATGCACAGACCAAGAACAGTACTACTTACCCTGACAATTAGTCCCTGTCCATCCAATACTACAGTCTGTTGGTGATCCTGTACACTCTCCTGTAAATCTGTCACACTGCCCAGACTGACAGTGACAGGTCTGTTCGCAGCTGGCTCCAAAGGTTCCTTGGTCACACTCTAAAATGTAACAACGAAATCAATATATTAATAAATGAAGCAATTTACTCTGTTACATGAAGTACTTTACCATAAATGCAATGATTGATAAACTTTGATATACAGTTAGCTCAATCTTTCCCTTGTAACAAAGTTAAGTTTGTTCAATTCACCTTGCTGACAATTAGTCCCTGTCCATCCACTACTACAGTCTGTTGATGATCCTGTACAGACTCCTGTATATCTGTTACACTGCCCAGACTGACAGTGACAGGTCTGTAGGCAGCTGGCTCCATAGGTTCCCGAATCACATGCTGATGGCAAAGTAAAGAACTTGCTTATTTAAATGAAGTTGGAACTGATGGGAATTTTTTTCTATTGAGCTTGCAAAAACGTAACATGCAGAATGAAGTTTATTCACACTAGCATACTACACAAGTTAATATAACATAAAGTTATAACAACTATCTGAAACACTTGATGGACAGAACCAGACTGTTGAACTGGTATCAGTGTCAATTCTATTAACAGAAAAAAAACGCCAGAACAGAAAACACCAGATGTCACTCACAATGGAGTAAAATTATTAACCAAATTATCTTTTAATAGAAATAATTATCTAAAAATCATACATTGTACTTTGGCAAGCTATAGTATCCACTATAAATTTGTTAAAAAACCAAAGGTGTTTTAAAGTTGGGATAAATAATGACCATATCTTTTCTCTCTTTGTTCACTGAGTTAGTAAAGAGAAACCACTTACTAGTTTAATTATAATTTATTAATGCAATTTCATTTTTTGCAAAATTGGTCAACATAAATCTAATAGAAATAGTTTATATATATTATTTCAAAATGTGTTTAGAGAAGAAAACTTAATCATGATTTTCTCAGGAGGATTATACCTATTCTAATAATTTGTCAGTGTTTTACTATTAACATGTAACTTGCTGGAGTTAGAAATGTTGCCTTTCATTTAAAGCTTTGCAATTGTGTTCTTTTTCTTTAATGTAAGTTTTAAGGGGTACCATATTACACCTAATTTTCCTATTTGATATAATATAACTCTGGAAGAAGCCTTGACATAGAAGTTTAGCAATTAATAACATTTTTTGTAATGAAAATGTCCAGCTGTGGTTCTCTGCAGTGGCATCTTGCAGTGTAAGTTGTCCTGAAATGTCTTGTTTATAGGACAAATGGCTTAGAGAATGCCATACTATATTTGTCAACTATGAACAACATATCCTTATGAGTAGTAGGGTTCTAACAATAGGAATTATGTACAAAGTCAATTAAAAGAAGATCACTATGTTAAAATTCACTTACTGATTAACATGAGTAGGAAGGAAGGAAGGAGTATGGAGAATTTTCCAATAACATCCCCACCCGCACATCCCCCCCCCCCCCACCACACACCACAATTCTTTACGTAAAGGAAACTGTTGGATTATGTCAATTTCCAAAATCTGGTAAATTGATTTTTGGGCTGAATCCAGTATCCAACCATAATTTAAATTCCAAAACCCACACATCCTTAAATAACACTATAAAGTAGGAAGGATAAAACCTTTACAAAAACAACATGGATGGGAAAAGATGTTCAAATATTAAAGTAAAGCTCTACCAGTAAGGCAGTCCAACCCCTTCCATCCTGTATTACAGCTACAGCCATATGGATGGGCGAGGCAGAAGAGGAATTTACTGCAACTACCAGCACTGCCACTGCTAGAACATTTCCTTTCACATGTGTGTCCATATCTGTTACCTCCACAACCTAACAGAAAAATATAAATTAAATATTAAAATGCCGCCCTATAGTCACGTGAGAAACATATTAAATTCGGTGCTGTTTCCAAAAGGGCATAAAACTTCATTAGTTATCAGTCAACACAGAAGCTGCATGTTTATAATCAAGTGCAGAACAATACATTGTTTAAAAGCAAAGGAACATAAATGATGAATGCAAAGGTTTATTGTCAAAGGTAATAAATACTTCAAATGTATTCAACAAAGTCATATAATGGGGCTAGTAAAATTGTGTCATGAACACATTAGGAAATTATTTTAAAATAACAAAATATGGTACATGCACCCTTTCATGTATTTCACTGACAATATCCATATATGATGATCAAGAAAACCCTTATATGCAGCCTAATTACAAATATGTTGGGTATGAATGACTGAATTTAATTGATATTTGGTATAAATTACAGTTCAAGGAAACTTAATTGAATGAGCTATGCTGATTTTGCTGACACTTATCTCAGAATCATCAACAGGCTGCGGTACAATCAAGGATATAGGTTTCTGTTGTAATTTTGCATTTATGAGATTAGTTTGTGAATGTTGTTGAACTTGAAATAATAAAAGTTATAAGGATTTGTCTACAAAATAGGATATGATTAAACCATTCTTGATACTCCAGGTAAATTAATACTACCTGAAAGTATCCAAATTTAATTTGGATTGAAAAGACAAAACACAAACAGCATGCAATGGCTAACAAGACTATAACTGTCTCAATTAGAAGTTTAAAGTGAGTCCACTCAAATCACACAATTAAATTTGTCAAGGGCATACACTTGAGGTTTAACATTTGTGAACATATGGCCTCAAACATCACCATTTCCGAACCCCCCTCTAATCTGCAGATATGGTAGCAAACGTTTCGAAATACCAACAGCATATCTTTAATAATATTTATATATCATATTTATATTGCGCTTAATACAACATTTAAAAGCGCTTTACAAAGTAGGGAAGAGACTAGGGAAACCAAGGATAAAAAGAAACTAGGAATCAAACAAAAATGTTTTAAGTTGAAATAGAGAGGGAGGAAGAGTCAAAAACGTAAAATGGGAGTTCGTTCCAAAGAGAAAGCGCCGCGACAGAAAAGACACGATCTGCATAAGGCCTTTGCGTGCAAGATAGAAGTTCTAAAAAGCTTTTGAAACAGTAGAGTATAGTAACGTCATTTGTTTTAAATCAAAAGTGGAGTGAATTATTAGTGAACTTGAACAAATGTTATATACATTTATGATTTTGAAAGTCACTTTATTTAGAATCCTTCTCTGTAATGAATATATGCAGATATATATTTCCCAGAAGTGAAACATGGAGAACACTGTTACCTTCTTCACAGGTGGTTCCTTTGAATCCAGGGGCACAAATGCATTTTCCACTGTTCTCATCACAAATGCCTCCGTTATAGCAGTTATCACATATACCATCACAAGAATCTGAACCCCATCGATCAGCAGGACAAGCTAGTGTTAAAAAGATATCAAATACAAATGCATATACAGATGAAAAAAATATTAACAAATTTGCTGCCAAACAAATATAATTTTTTTACATTTGAGCAAATATCTATTGATATTGTCAGATGAAAGACCAGTTTAAAATTAATTAAGGTAATTGATTAAATTGTATTATTGGCCAATTGAGTGTAATCTGAACTAAATTTCATAGTTTAACAAAAGTTCTGGAAATTTTCTGCATCTGGAAGTAACAACCATATCAAAAAAATGTGGAATCAAATTTTTTTGTTTTAATATTGTGACATTTAATATATGCATCTGGCCACGGCAAAGTTAGTCAATGTCATCATGGCAATTGAAGGGTGGGTGGCAAAATACATTTTGTCGACGTTTTGACAAGAAGTAGTAAGTCTGCAACAAGTTTCGGATTTGTGGATGGTTGTCAAGATGTTGGTCAGCTTGCGGCTTTGATAAGCCTATGAGGCTTCTTTGCGAGTTCATGCTTGCAGGAGGATCTAAACTACATACATTCATACATACATACATACATACATACACACATACATACATACATACATACATGCATACATACACACATACACATATACACGCATACATACATACATACATACACGTGTACCAAACGGTAATTTACATACTTGTACAATCTTACACACTTAACGCATATCTGCAAAACTGCAATGTTCAGAATATTGTCGTCTTATAAACTCATAAAATCTTTTCAAAATAGTAATTTCCAGACTGTTGCAGTTTTGCACACAAACATTATCTCATCAAAACTGTAATTATGTTAATTTTCAGACTTTTGACATTTTGTCAAGTAAAAACCATTCATTAAAAATGACACTTTTCAGAATTGTAACTCTATTGTAATTTAGTACATGATCGTTAAACACAATGTTTTTCTTTTGACGTTTTGGCAAGATTGTAGCAAGTGTGTACAATTCTCCTTTTCAGACTTTTACAGTTTGGCAGTGTGTGTAATAAGGTGTCAATGTGCATGTCCATTCTGTGCTTCCTTACAATAATAATGAAGTGAGGATAAACACCGTGAGTAAACATTCAAATCTACAGCATTTCAAGGATAAAGCAATATGTAACATGCAATATTATACAAGGATAGTATAGCTTTGAAGAACTTGTTTCATTCTAGCATCCCCACCCGTGATCTGCATGTTGATAAGTGTAACCTCACATTCTTTTTAATACTGTATATATACTGTTAAGTTCCTAGCTCTTTTATATGTAGTAAGAAGGAATGCAGTTTGTGGATCAGTTAAGTGTCCTTTGTTACAGCTCTCTTCAGACTATTGTTAGGTTTGAAATGAAAGACATGGGACCATTGCATTATTGTCTAGGGGATATTGTGGAGTATAGTCCTCAGTCATCAGAAACAGTTCGTCCAGGATCTCCTAGTAAATTATAACATGAAAGATGCAAAGCCAGTGTCAACACCTGCTGATGTTAATGTAAAACTTGAAACAAATGATTGTGTTAGTAAGCCAGTTGTTCAAAAGCAATATCAATCAATGGTTGGAAGTTTACTGTATGCAGCTATTGCTACAAGACCTGATATTGCGCAAGCTGTTGCAATGGTATCCATGTACAACTCAAATCCAAATGAATCCCATCTGACAGCTTTAAAGAGAATTTGCGTTATCTTTAATGGACAATGATCGACCTTTACTTTACCATATGCAAAGATGGAAGAAGGATTTTATTTAGTGGCGTACTCAGATGCAGATTAGGCAGGAGATGTAGATTCTAGATGCTCAACTACAGGAAATTTATTTTTATTGTCTGGAGGTGTAGTATCTTGGCTAAGCAAGAAACAAACGTTAGTGTCTCTATCAACAGCGGAGGCAGATTTTGTAGCCTTGTGTTCAACATCTCAAGAAACAGTCTGGTTACGAGGACTACTGCATGAAGTAGGACATGTAAATAAGTCACCAGTCACTGTACATGTAGATAATCGAAGTACTATTGCTATGGCCAAGAATCCTGTCAGTCATGCAAGAACAAAACATATTGACATAAAGTTTCATTTTGTTCGTGAAATTGTTAACAAGAACATTATGAAACTGTAGTACTGTCCAACAGAATATATGCTGGCAGATGTGTTAACAAAACCTGTATCAAGAAGAATGTTTCAAGGCATGCGTGAAAATGTGGGACTTGTGAACTTAGAATATTAAACAAACTGTTCACTTAGTGGGAGTGTTGAGAAGTGTAGTCTCACATTATTTTTAATACTGTATATATACCTCTAAGTTCCTAGCTCTATTATATGTAATAAGAAGGAATGCAGTTCGTGGATCAGTTAAGTGTCTTTTGTTACAGCTCTGCTTCAGACTATAGGTTAATCAGGTTGTGATGTTCGTGTGTTACCTTAAAGTATCTTGTTTTCTGTATATATGTACTGTACAGTTTTTCCTCAGTCTCTGTTATACTCTTGTAGAGAGAACAAATTGTGTGCAGCAACAGGCTGTAAAATACTCAGCTATCTCATGCTAACTCTAACACTAACACTGCATGATGGGGAAAGGAAGGATTTATCTGGTAAAAATAGTTCACACTTGAAGCAACCATCAATCTAGGCACAAGACATTGAGTTGGGATATTCAAATGCCGTACAGACTATCATACTTCATCGGCAAGAGATTGCTATAGTGTCATGAACCACAATCGTGTTTGGCTTTAATACAAAATATGATTAAAAATGTCTTTGAAACAAACATATTGTTATTGAGTAGCTATTAATCAGTTCATATCTGGAATACAACATTACAAACCTCTTACTATCAACAGTTTTAGACCTTGTTTCGCATCACTCCTCTCATTGTTGATATGACACTCATAGACACCAGCATCATCTACCTCAACTGGTCCACTGATGGGCCAACTATCCTGTCCATTAATACTACTGTTCCTTACATTATCCTTCAACCATCTGAAGTCTGCAACATTCTTTGATCCGGTGCTCTTCATACCAATGCTTACATCTGTATCACCAGCATTGACAGTTACTGAGACCAAGTCATCACTGGGTATAATATCAGCTGAAATCAAGGATGTTGTAACAAGCCATGAGTTATATTGGCTTGTGTAAAATCGATATTGTATTAAATACTAAATCGAACATTTGACAAGCTCTTAACGAGAATATTTGCAAGGATAAGTTTTGTAAGCACTTCTTATATTACATGTCGACATAAATGCTTGAGCTAGTAACTTACTTCTACAGTAACAATATCCAGTAAAACTCTAAAAGAACTTTTAATGTTATGATACAAAATTAGCTGGATTTTTACAATTTGCATTCCCATGGATATTAACAGGCTGATGCCACAAAGGGATCTAGTGTCAAGTATGGAATCTCATTAAAGGGTCCAAGATAAAGTTGATGCAAATTATTGCAAAGAAGCATGCAGCTTGTCATCCTTTGTTTGGTTTTCCAACCAAACGTCATCTTGTTACATACTTAAATTGACATTTACACGTTCATTATTCTCATCCACATTACTGCATTGCAATTAAAGCCATGTTGAAAGTATGGTGCAACAATCGTCCAGATTGTTTTATTAGCAGTACCAATGCCTACCCTTTATTACACTATGCTAAATATAATACTTTATGTAATCAATTCAACCACTTTTGCCACCCAGCTTGAATATTGTTCCCCCAAAAAATGTTCTTGTCAGGAATACATTTGTAAATATGCAATATATGCAATATAACATGAGACTTGTAATGTGATGAGATCACATGATGTAACCTATGCTATACACGCTGCAGTAATACATCAATATATAATTATCATACCACCTGTGATAATGGAGTATTATTATATAATTATGTATGACAGGCATACAACTACAGCTGTGAGTAACTCACCATTTGATCTCATAAATATCCCTGAGATTGATGTGTTGATCATTCCATCTAACGCAGCTTCACATCCAAACACTCCAAAGGCATTATTATTTCCATTATTATTCAATGTTACCTTCCAATGTTTATAGGTACCACTAGTTTGCCAGACTGGAGCTGGTGGATCTACATTTTCACCATCAGTATTCCTTGTCCAAACTGTCCTGAAAGACTCTACATCGGCATTCGCTGCAATACTATTGGTTTCACTAATGTGACACTGGTAGTGTGTGTTACTATGTTCAGACTGAAAAGGCTTAAAACCAAGGAAAGTCATCTTTACTGGTTCTATTGAGAGATAACATGTTAACTGTCATTGAAAGAAAAGAATACAATGAGCTTCTTGCAAACAAAACAGATGTTTAAAGTATATCATCCTTTCGTTACATTAAAACAAAAAATTTGTATCATAACAGATCAAATTTCCTAGGATATTTCCCACCTGTGTTGGAATTATTGGTGGAGAAAATGAAATATGTCAGGGTCACAAAAAAACTAGTGTAACAACTAATATTATGGCATGAGAACAATTTGCTCTGAATCCAACCATAATATAACATTATTAAATAAATATAATATAATAAAAAACAAAAACAAAAGATGATTAACATATATTGCAAATCCACATCAGGAAAGCAACCTAACTTACAAACAACCTAACTTACAAACCAGAGAGCCAAGTGGCTGAGTGATAACTTCCTCATTTTAGATTCAAGAACCTTGAACAGTAATACTGTTCAGAGTTTTAAGTGTTAAACATTACTCACATACATTTATCTGCAAGGTCCACGCTGTTTGTAGATTTCCATATCAACTAACATGTTAATTCATGCTGTACTTGAGACATTTGTGTATTCAAGAGCTTTCAGACTTTAACTTCTAATAATCTCAAATGACAGTTGACTTCCCAAGAAGCAAAATTATTCTGGTACTCACTAATGTATACCTAAATACCAAATATTAAAGTAATTCAAGCTTTACATGTTAAAGTTATCAATTTTACAAAGTTTTATATAGTTGACCTCAAATGACCTTAGATATTCTCCAAGCTCAACAGGTTCCTGGTACTCACTAACATGGATCCACTCTCCTAGCATAAAATTCATTCAAACTTTTTCAAGGTTTTCAGACTCGACCTCTATTGACCACATATTACCTTTGATCCCAAGAAATTCAATAAAGTTCTTGTACTCACTCTACATACCATTTGTGGTCATTGTAGCTTAACCTTTAATACAATTATCATGTTTAAAAGGTTTCCAGAATGTGACTCCACCAATTTAATTCAATAGGTATTTTTCACACACCATTGGGAATCGATACACATCCCAAGTATGAAGTTCTGTTCTAGTTTAATTATGGTGTTCACATAGGGGGGCTCACATACATACACATACATACAGGTACACATGCCATCACACACATCATCACCATCTCACAGATCACTTTGCCTCTGTCAATGAATCAACAACACACAAACCAGTTCTGAAGTTAATACTACAAAAACGTTGACAATGTAACACATAGTGTTCACACTGTACAGTAGCCTGCTGTGCCCAGTATTCATCAAGCTAACATTTAATACAAACCTTACACTGTGATTGCAAACCTGTAACTTGCTATGGTAGAATGAGAGCAGGGTTTGGCAATTTTAGTTTTTATTAAAACGAAAACAGCTTTCCTAGCTTAGAATAAATCATATATTTTTATTTGAAACGTTTTGGTATTTTGTAATCAAGTGTTTTCATGCAAATATGTAAACATGTGGTAGTTCCCTAAATGCTTGCTATTTACTGACTTAAATGCCAGTAGCAATTGCTGTATAGGAGTAGAAAATATGGATTGTTTTTACTGCCAGTAGACATCAAGGACAAAACCACAATATAAGTTGGCGAACAAGTAAACAATCATCATGATAGGGATCAAAAGCCCTGTAATATGGCTGAATTTAAATTCAATGTTTTTTATGGACTAGCTGCTCTCTTAAGCCTCTACAGTAAAGATGTGTATTGTTATTCAGAAGAAAAAAACAAGTGTTAACTTTAATTGAGCTAGGATTTTGATTGTTACAAAAATAACAGGGCTTTCCTCACTGACTTTCAATACCTGCATTTGCCCTTGCAAACTTTGTAAAAAAATGTAAATGTTAAGTCTGACGCCATAAAATATGATATTTTTACATTAAGTCTTGTGAACGTTAATTGTATCGGAGTTACTGACCTAGTCTTTGTACATTTGTTGACCTATATATAGATCCGTCACTATATATATTAACCGCAGCTGTTCATTTCTCAAAAAGTAAAAGCTATATTCAAAAATACAACTTAGACTGACAGCAGTGGATTTTAATAATCTACAATATACCCAAATCAATTAAATGCCTGAAGTCATCCATTCATACCATTTTTGCCCTTCCATTTGTAATTGAAGAAAGTTGGTACAATTATTCTTCAGTTTCAGCAGACATTTAGGCAAAATAGAATAAATGGGGACATTGTTTTCCTTTCTTATGTTTCCAAAAGGTAAGATCGGAGTAATATGTAGCACTGTACCAGTTAAAACAATGCTGCACATTGTTTGAATTGCATATCTAACACGGAAGTGTTAAAGCTTCAGACATGTTTAAAGAAAAACTGTTTCAAATTACCAATATGACAGTAACCTTTGATATACAGGCAAGACTCTGCTGTATGCAAGCATACAGTTACTTCCTCTTAAGATTGAGACTAGCAACAAGACCCATTATATAAATTCAATAGTGCGTACATTGCATGCTAAAGGTTAAGGACAACAGTAAACCTTTTTATCAAAGTTCTTCCCCTAAGCATACATAGCACAGCATTTGATAATTGTACATATTTTTATGATTACATAGATGTTCAAAGTTCAGATATAATGTTATCAAGGTGTACACTGTACCATGCAATATATGTGAATGGTGAAGCTCTTATACAAATGTACAGTAGAAACAGTACAGTGATCTATCAGACCCATGTAGATATGAAAATGTAAAACAGGATGTTGAATTTCCCGGTAATTGAATAACGTACACCTCACCGTTGTTTATAGGATCTGAGAGATTGAATTACTGTTAAACATATTGACGAAAGTTTTACTTTTTCTTTCCTGCTTAAATTACATTCATAGATCATAGCTACCATAGATGAAGGAAATGGGAAGTGGAATTGAAGAAACCGTTTCAAATAAAAAAAAAAAAGGCACTGAAGAGAAGATGATGTATAGCCCTGGTTTTCTTGAAGAATGAGAGGTGACCAGAGTTGGAAATTAAATTGCTCTCATGGTGTAACATGATTTTTGCATAAATAAAGCATACAAGTACATTACCCAATGCACAAACAATATCAGTGTAATTACATCAATATCACTTTAGCTGATATCACAAGTCTAATACGGATCCAAATAATTTACAGTAACCTTAACAATTTGATACTGCAAGGGTAGATATTTCGTTGCTTTTACTATTTATTATATTTCATATCACAAGTATAGGCATAGCATTGCTACAAAATTTATAACATATCAACACTGTGGACTGCTGTGAAAGCAACAACACAAATACAACATTACCATTTAGTCCATAACTTAGGAGTGTTTGCCATAGCAGCAACGTAGTCACAGCAATGACCTGCACTTTGTAAGTCATCTTTTCTTCTGACAATATATTTGTTAAACCTGAGAGGAAATTCAAATAAAGAGATATAATATATAATATGTGCAATCATAAACCTCAGTAACACTATGTTGTGTACAGGTGACTATATATGTCTACACTAAACAGAACATTTCTGATGAATTGAATCAACTGTTTGACATGGTAATTTAAATAATTAATTAATCTCATGATATCTCTTAAATTGCAATTTGGTTTCAGGCATCTCAGAAACAAAAGGTTGAAAATCAAAGAATTGTCAAAAAAGGAAACAACATTTAAAAGCTAAAGCTTCAAGTATGCAGGTTCACTATTGAAACTGGTTGATCACTTTCTCATGAGGGTCATGAAATGTTTCTTTCCAAACATGTCAAGTGAATTGAAGAAAATGCATCTGGTCCTATTAGCTGGCATTTGAAACTGGCATTTGAAACTATAGTGCTTATAGGAAGATTTAAATTACTAAGTAATGTACATGGACTTTGTTAAAAACTCTTTAATCTGAAAACTCAAATATTGATGAGTGAGCATATATCAGTGTACTATAAATATTGTAAATGTAGGGAAACAAATACAGTTAACATGCATTTTGGAAATTTCATGATTTTACCAGATAAACAGAGAGTTAGCCAGATAGCCTAGTAAAGTGTGCAAGTATTTCAAAGTGCTATATTTTTCAGAATCAGAAGGTCTAAATCATTATTTTCATCAAGTTGTCTTGTATACTTTCATGTCCTGCTTTAAAGCCCTTGTATAATTGACCAGCAGTTTCAATTGAAAAAGATTGTGAATAGTTCATACTGTTCTTATAAGTGCTTTGAAGCATAATATGGGAGGACAGTATTGACTGTGGCAAATTGCTAAGACTAATTAATAAGAAAAATTATCCCAATTGACTGATTACATGAACAGCAATGTTGAATACATTTTTGCTGCTCAAAATATTCATCCAAATATTACTGTCAAATTTGATATATATTTCCAATGGAATTATGATATATTAAAAAGTTAGGTTTAAGGAGCCTACTACATCCTACAGTAGCAGTACAAAATGTCAAAAAAGTGACAATGACCATGATCACCACAAACACTACAACAACTTGAAGCCACATATTGGAAAGGTTTGGAGTTGTCTTAGAATTCCCTGTAAGCCATAAATGCACAAGTTTTAAATGAATGTTATCTTACTAATTTCCAATCCTTTTTAGGAAATTAAGATAACAAATTTGAACATGAACTGAAATTAGAATAGCCATTTAGGCTAGGAATACGTCTAGTTGACCAAAAGAGTTTGCCAGTTTTGCATAGGCTTCCTAAAAATTCTTCCTGAAAATACCATTTGTTTTCTTACTGACGTAGGATATAATCATACCACTGCTGTTGCCTGTGTCTCACTAGTTCAAAACAACACTTTACCTAACTTAGGCTACGCGAAATGCCCCTAGCCTTTAAACATAACGACCCTAGGCAAGGCTACCGTAGATCTAAGTGTATAAGACTCTAGGAGGGGTATGACTAATTACCATACCGGACCCAATCGGACCATACCTGACCATATCGTACCATACCGGACCATATCGGACCCAACCGGAGGCAAAATAAATGACCATCAGACACCACCGGAGTCATTTTTATTATATTTTATCATTAAAATGCTGGTTATGTGTCAACATTCATCTCAAAATCGGAATTTGGGATGAATGTTGACAACAAATCTGGTATCAAATATGCCGTGGGTAACGGTATGAAAATGCAAAATGAGAGAGAAAAGCTTTTGCTGGTCTTGGATAGGCTAAGTTATTTCCAAACCAAATGCATCATTTTTCACATAGGGACTTTTAGGACTTAACTCAACGCAATTAGCGGTGTATACTTTGATCAAAGTGAGTTCCATCACTGACGAAATGTAAGGCCGATCTCACTAATTAGCGGTGTATACTTTGATTAAAGTGAGTTCCATCACTGATGATTCACTGCCGAATCTCACTAATGTATATGCCTATACCTCAAAGTTCATAAACAAGTGAATTTCATCCCAAATAGACTTCATTGTTTTCGGGATTCATTTAAGGATAAAAAATAAGCATTTGAGAGTCCGGTGGTGTCTGATGGTCATTTATTTTGCCTCCGGTTGGTTCCGGTATGGTCCGATTTGGTCCGAATGGGTCCGGTATGGTAATTGGTCATACCGTCTAGGAGTAGGATAGGATTAGGCTACTTATATGGATCCCAATTAAAGCTAATTGTGTTTCCATGTCTGCGTATGGTGATGATTTAGCCTAAGCTTGTCGGCCTATCCCAATTTCTCATGTAACGAATATGAATGCTTCACATGTGAACATTCATTAACTGCGCAGAACAACTATATGCAAGCAATTCGGTCAACATATCCAGGTCTATCTAAAGTTTGAAAATCACCTCCCGGTGACTGAACCACACACAATAGGTAGATTACTTACCGCTGCAGGAAACCAGTCACTATCATGTAAATCGTTCAACAGTATCTCAGTGCAATGGTTCATTGGGTATGTACATGATTAGCCTTCTGCTCTCTCTTCCGGCATATCTTCATGTAAATTGTGCAAAACATTAGTTGCCTAGCCTGTAGGTGTATTTTTTTATGTGGAGTCAGTGTACGGTAGAGTAGAATGGACACCACATTAACAACAGCACACATTGTAACGATAACAAAACCAGTTACCACTTTATCGAGATATACTAATTAACGGTGCATAAACGGTAAATATTTGCATAAAACTGGAAGGGCACGTGCCCCTCTGACCCTCGTTTATCCTGCCTTGTTTGTTACTACTGTTCACAGAGCCGGATTTAGGAATGGGCGACGTGGGCAGTTGCCCATGGGCCTCCACAACAAGGGGCCTCCACATATTTCATGAAACAAATCTAAGGAAAATGTAGGCTGACACGTATCATCAATCAAAATATTATTGTTATGATTGATCATGATTGCTCATTTGTACTGAGAGATATTGTAGCAACCTGTTAATTTGCATACGGTAGGGGTGGTAGCTACCTGCTAATTTGTACTGAGAGAGGTGGTAGCAACCTATTTACTTGTACTGGAAATTGGGGAAGCAAGCAGGCTTACATATCGTAATGAAAATTCTTGAACGTAAATTTACTTCAAAAATCACAAATTACTGCACCATTTTGCATCTAAGCACGGTTAATTGATTCAAAAAATTCCAAAGGGGGGAACCCCTCCCCTTACACTCCTCCCCCAGGACGGCGATCACTGGGGTGCTGTGGGCCTCCACAACTCTGAAGGTTGCCCATGGGCTCCCAAATGTCTAAGTACGGCCCTGATTGTTTAACAAGTATCCTATGGGGATTTTTTAAGGAAGGCCTAGCTGATTTCTTTAGTTTTGGCGTGTTTGGTATTTCTCTTAGCGTTTACCGGATGCCATAGCTTTCACAATAACTGAAACCTAAGCCCAAAAAATATGACAAAACATGACTATATCTAGGCTCTCGATCACGACAATGTCTGTAAAACTCTGACGATGTCCTTGCAGTCCAAAGTGCGACGTCATTCTATAGGAAGTTTCATAGAACTACAGCGTCGCTGAGTAATTAGAGTACATGTACATGTAAATATTGTACTGTTTGGTAACACTTCCCAAGTAATGTACACTCTAAAAAAAATTTACATAGGTTGTGTAAAATTCTACACAACCGCTGTGTAACTAGTGCACCTATCAACCTTGTGTAGAAACTACACAACTGTTGTGTAAGTGATCATTTACACAACAGTTTTGTTAAATCTACTCACAGTTGTGTATATCCCAATACACAATAATTGTGTAAATTGTACACAACCAGTTTGCAATTTCAGCACACCTTGTGTAAAACATACACAACAGTTGTGTTAATTCTACACACCCTTTTTACGATTGATTAGTGTAATGCACACAACTATGAGCACATATTACACATACTTTGTGCAGTCTTAACACATTCTGTAGCTATAGTTCATAGCATAGAGCATAAGTATCAATTGAAAAATAATATCCAGTATAGATTATACACAGTCTCAATGTTTTGGTATGTATCAACCATGTCCAGGAATCAGGTTATCAGTTCTCCTGTTGTGCTTTACATAGCTTTGGGTGTTATAAATAGTAGCTTGCTAATTGTGTGAATTCTACAGTGAGACCTGTGTTAAACTTAAATGCAAATTGCTCAACTATAGATGTATAGTAGGATACTATTCACGATTCAAAAAAGGATATAAATTTTCTTGGAATATATATTTATTGTGGGGGGATCAAAACAAATGCTCTCCATTACAATGAATAAAACCGTAAAACATATAATAAAGAGAAGGAAAGTGGATGGAATTCAGCGACTTACGTCACATAACAAGAAACAAAACAGAAATATGTACTTTAATAGATATAAAATATAAATCATGAGTTTTTGTTGAAACATGTTTGGCCTAAACTTGGCGGCAAGGCAGAAATCAAATATCTCGACTGTGTTAATGGCTCTGCATGGAAAACAGTTGGTATGTACATTACATAATAAGAATTAAAACAGTAAAATGTCCTTTATTAAACTAGAACATCTCACCTGAAGAAGGCAGTGGACGGAATTGAGTTCATATGAACATCACATCAAAAGGATCATATTTATGTACAAAAAGTAACACATATGAGTATCATATGTTGATACGGTTCTTGAAGGGTCGAAAAACCCAGGTGATTCAAAAATCACTCTCATAAATTGGTAAAGGGGACCTGTTCAGGCTTTCTAGGTTGTAACAACTACAATGATGGCACTAAAATACTACAGAATGTGCCTTGGTGTTGGTTGCTGTTAACAATTATTGCAGCCAAAGTTTTATTTTTTTTAAATAACTAATGCATGTCACATAATATATTGCTTTTGCAAAAATGAGGATATGAACTATTCAAATATACCTCAGCTTAAAGATCACTTGTCAGAAATTATGCTGAAAATCTAGAACTATCTAGATTGCCCCCTAAAATCTGTGAAAATGTTCAGAACTATTGTACGATAAAATTGTTTGAATCATTGTCAAATTTAAGAACCCATAACTGGTTAGGAAACACTCTGCATGGAAAATGCTCAATTGCAACCAATAAGACAATCCCATTTGGAGAATTGCCCATCACCTGAGTGTAACAAATAAAAGTGAATTTGCTTGTATGACAGGCTTGTATGACTACTACTAGGGACATTTGCACCTCCATTCCACAGAAGTCGACACATATCAAACATTAGGGTGATTAGCTCTTAGTGTCTACAGTCTGCAATATGACCATAGCCTTAGGTTACCAGATCCAATTAACCAGCTACCAAAATATAACAAGAATGCAAAACTACATTGTGGTTTTGATTATGTTAAATTCATAATCTTATATGAATGTGACATACTGTATGCTACAGCCTGAATGAACAATACTCTTAAATCTTAATAGAACAGCAAAAAGCATTGAAATGTGACACGATAATCACAATGTAAGCTGATGAAGAAAATGGACACTTATAGTCTTCTTGTACTCAGTA
Organism: Apostichopus parvimensis; assembly: GCA_000934455.1. Taxonomy (NCBI): domain Eukaryota; kingdom Metazoa; phylum Echinodermata; class Holothuroidea; order Aspidochirotida; family Stichopodidae; genus Apostichopus; species Apostichopus parvimensis. The sequence continues at coordinate 24,879 of KN890817.1, forward strand.
TGATACATTAGTATAAAGATACTGTGTGTACACCTTTTTCACATTTTGACCCTGTTGACCGCAAATTACCCTTGATCTCTACCAAAGACAACATGGTCCTCAGGCTACTCATAGTGGTACACCTACATACCAAACATGAGATCTGTCCAAGCTTCCCTTCTTGAGATTGTGTTTACAAGGTTTTCACAATTTGACTGCTGTTGACCCTTAATGACCTTTAACCTCCACCAAAATAAAAAGGGTACTTGCACCTAATCTATTACACCTACACACTACATATAACATTTATCCAAGCTTCCCTTCTCGAGATATTGTGTTTACAAAATTTTCACAATTTGACCCCTGGTGACACTAAATGACCTTTGACCTATACCACAAACAATAAGCTTATTGTACTTAAAGGGGTTCACTTACATACCAAATATGAGATCAATCTAATCTTCCCTTATTGAGCTATAGTGTTTACAAGGTTTTCGCAATTTGACCCCTGGTAACCCTAAATGACCTTTAACCTCCACTCAAACAATATGCTTCTTGCACCTAATGTGTTACATCTACATTCTAAGTATG
>KN890818.1:0-11605 GCA_000934455.1 Apostichopus parvimensis
GGGGGGGGGGCAGGAGTGGTGTAGATTATGAGGAGGGTTTGAATAGGAGGTAGTTCTACCGCACCAGTTTAAGAATAATTGACTGGTCTTGATCCTCTTGATATTATTCCTCCCCTTTCTCTGTCCATGAAGGATTCTTTGTCCAGAAGAAAGAGGTACTAAGATGACTATATGGATGGTGCTGTCTAAAGTAAGACTAGCAGCTTGTATGTGGGTGAGTAGCGTATATGTTAGCAACCAGTTGCATAGCAATACTTGTTCAACTAGAGCTTTGTGCCTCTGAAAAGACATAACTTTGTAACCACAAGTAGAGTTGTGTTATTGCTCCTAAGAAGATTTTAAAAGATTGATGTTTAAATGGCTTTGTAGAATGTTATTAAATAAAGGGTCATTTCAACATTCATTACCACACCTCGCTTGTATTTGGAAGAGGATAGGAGGACTGATAGTGAATTTTCTGACAAATATTAAAAAGAATTTTATTGCTGAGCATTGGAATAAAAAAATTAACAGATATAACACGGTATGATATTTGTCTCTGGATTATTTGGAAACTTGGATTAAAAAAATTAATATGAAATTGAAATTACAAATTAATGAAAGGTTTTTTCTTTCTATTTGTAATGTTTTTTCTTTGTTCAGCAACGTTCAACTGACATTTGATTGATTTGATTTATTTTTTTCCATTTTCATCCATATCTTACAATGTTTACAATGAAAAGACATATAACAATCCATAAGAAAATGGTGGAAGGGAAAATGGTGGAAGGGCTTTGAAGCTGAAGCTTTTACAAGAAGCCCACCGTAACATAATTAATTACAAAATAAATTTAAATAAAAGGGAAAAGTATTTGCATAGTAGATCTCTTCATTCCTAAAGCAAAACCAATCTTGAAATTTGGAAATCATTCTAAGTTGAAAACAATTGTCTGAAGTAAACTGTGTTTTCAATGATCAGATGGTTAATGTTTGGCAGATTTTTGTTAGGTAGTATTATGATTGACAGCATAACAGCAGTGCTAGTTTTACTTTGGGTTGTGTGTTTGCTGGTAACTGTTTGCTTACAGGAAACATCGAACTATCGATCAACATATACTGCTTCGAGGACTTTCGACATTTTGTCAAATTTTTTTGTCCGTTTTTGCGTAACAGGGAGCAGGTACCGCTCTGGGCGAGTTACCACCTTATTTCATGGCCAAGGCTGCCAGGCTATCAGGCGAAGAGCCAGATAGCGAAGATTATGAAGAGTTTGAAGATATGTTAGAACAAGATGCTGACGGTTCAAACAGAGTAAGCACAATAGTACTAAGAAAGGCTGGGGGATAGGGGGAGGGGACTTAAGGTCTGAATAACTTTAGTATAATAGTACTAAAGAATGCTGGGGGGAGGGAGGGGACTTGAGGTCTGAATAACTTTAGTATAATAGTACTAAGGAATGCTGGGGGTGGGGGAAGGTATTAAGGGGGGAGGAGAAGGGACTTGAGTTCCTGATAAACTTAGTATAATACTACTAAGGAATGCCGAAGTTAAAGGTATTAAGGGGAGGGAGGGGCGAGAGTCTCAAATAAAGTTATCTTTTTGGTAAAAGGACTGCCAAGGGTGAAGGTATTAAACGAAGGGATGGAGGGGATGTGAGGAACAAATAATTAGAATAATAGTACTAAGGAATGCCAAGGTTGAAGGTATTAAGGGAAGGGGAGGGAGGGGATGTGAGGTTCAAATAAAGTTAGCAGTACAGTACTAAGGACTGCCGAGGTTAAAGGTATTCAATAGGTGGAGGGAGGGAGGGGAAGTGAGGTTCAGGTAAAATAGTTGTTATTGAGGAATTTCTGGGTTGAATATTCTAAGCCAGGGTAATGGATGGGGGAACTCCCAAGATTGAAGGTAGTTAAAATAATCATTAATGCTGGGTTATGTTTTTGGTATAAAAATGCAGATGTTTTACTTCAGAAATATGAAATGTAACATTGTCTACATAATGACTCCTCGTTCTATTTGCTTTAAGTAATTAATTCTGAATTCCAAGAAAATCTTCCAATTTTGTCTGCTTTTGTTCCCCCCCGTTTCTTCCAGAGTTTAGCGACCAGAGCTACGTTATTTATGAAACAGTTAGTGGAGAAGGCAGGGTTCCTGGGTATAATGGCGTGTGCTTCTGTAAGTCAAATCTTATTGCTTTATCCTGTATCCGATAGTGTTATTGGAGGTTCTCCTAAACATCAGGTTCAAGTTTAGCTCAAACCTCCGGACAAGCTGTTAGATGTTAAAAATGAATGTATTTTTTGTGGTTGGAAACCTTAGACTAGGAGTTCTGAATTAATTATCTATGAGGGAAAGGATGGAAACAGAGGGCCAAAATAAAATAAAATATTCTCTACATCTGGATTGAGCAATGTGCAACGCAGACCAGAAATGGTTATCAAGCATCAAAGGGCCCGCACACACAATTAGCGCAAGATTGTGGACCGATTGTGGATTTGACTGCACTGAAATCTTTCTTCGGCCAAATTTAGACCGAAGGCTGAATATTGAAAAAAAAACCGTTCCTTACACGATGTAGGATTCAAACCGAGAGGAAAATATGTGATGTGCTCAACTGTGAAAGCGTTGGTGTTAAGTTTCATTTGATGTATGCATCTTACATTTCAACTTCATCAATTTACTTCTTTTGTTCCTGTTGACGGCCTTGTCTTCCACCCTTTGCACAATTAAAGGTGATGCGGGCCAGATCAAAGAGTTTGACAAACTGCTCAAATGTTTTTTTATCTGCAAGTTAATCGATTTACAGATTTTTGATTGGGAGTCTGTTATTATTTAAAGGTAGGAAGTATCCTCACGTCTTTGCGATCTGTTTTTCCTTCCAGATTCCGAATCCGTTATTTGACCTGGCTGGTATCACGTGCGGCCATTTTCTCGTGCCCTTCTGGACATTCTTTGGTGCGACGCTGATTGGTAAAGCCATCATTAAAACACATATACAGGTAAAGTAAAGTATCATCTCAACGTGTCTTCTTTTAGTTTTCAAAACTGTTACGAATATTAGGTAGAGAAGGGACAGCTGATGGTAAGATAGTGAAAGGTCAAAGGTAGGATGCTGAGGGGGCTGCAGCCAGGCTGTGTAGAACATGCAGGTCGGTCAAGATGACCCCTATTTGCATATTGAGTAATTATATATAATATTGAGTAATCCCTATTTGCATATTGATAATCCCTATTTGCATATTGAGTAATTATATATAATATTGAGTTATCCCTATTTGCATATTGAGTAATTATATATAATATTGAGTAATCCCAATTTGCATATTGATAATCCCTATTTGCATATTGAGTCATCCCTGACAGATTGTTTGCAGCTGCTGCAGCTTTTAGTTTTGACACAATGCATTATGAAAATAAAATGCTTCCTATTAATCCCACAATTTTCAAGTAAAAATGCAAAAACCTTCCAGTTTCACAAATTGTGCTTGCTGTTAGAAAAATCTTTGTTTTGGGGCTTTTTACGTAAAGGGTTATCGATTTTTGGCTTTGATGAAGGAAATTCTCTGTAAAAACTTTTGTCTTTTTATTCTGTTGTACTATTTACATCTCGGCGGGTTTTAATTCTCGTAAATATATGTTCCTTCTTTTTCTTTTTTTACAGCAAATATTTGTGATTGTCGGGTTTAGTGAGCATCACATCGACTTGGTGGTAGATCTCATCGGGTGAGTTTTGACCTCTTCTACTACCAAATTAAAATATCGGTACCGTCACGAGAACGGATCAAACGTTTAATAACGGTAATCATGTTATATGGAAAGGTTGGAGTGTTTATCCAAAAGATAGCGGTTTATAAACTGGTTGCATGTCATATGGGAAAGCAGAATGAATGCAAAAATATGGCTTCTGTAAGATGTCATTTTTGGGTTATTATTGGTTTTGAAATTATTTTGCTAGAATGAGATTCCAACAGGTGTTTTGGTCTCAGACTGGCACCTTGGGACAAAGAAATGGCTAATAGGGGATCACAACGGACTAAGGTCTGGGTGGCTCAGTTGATGGAGCACAGGACATTCAACCTTTAGGTCACAGGCTTAAATTCATTCTAAACAAAAGTTTTTGCTTTTCCTAGGAAAAATTCTTTGTAGAATGTCTGAATCAGTTTTCTAAAGTTTGTTTACCTCAGAGACCGAACATTGGCCGAAGTAGCTGTTGCTCACCTAACACTAGCCTACTTTGTAGGAATGTACTTATACTGTAAATGCACTGAAAGTACCAAATCATATCAGGAAAATTACTTTAAACGTCAGGGAGCTGCTAGTAGAACCCTGGTAACATTGGTTGTGATGATGGTATCTGTATCTCAAAATTACAACGATTTTTTTTTTTTAATTCAAAAAGAACTTTCAGTTGGAGATTAATATATACTTCTTTGTAGGTTAGGACACTCTTATCAACAAGACGTAGAGCAAATGCTGAACCTGTTTAATAATCATGGAGCTTTAAGTAAAACTAGAGATTTATAGGTCTATTTGGACACACTAGTGCAATGGTTCATTCGGTACACTGCACAGACTTATTACTGGGTATTACAAAGCATCGGGTGAGCCTGGAACAAGTAAATGATCTCTTTAAGCTGTATAAGACAAATGCAGGCTTCACGTTGGTCGCAAATGTCACGTCAATACAAATTGAATCATCTCCTCGCAGGAAAGTCCCCTACGTGGGTCCACCGATGCAGGCGCCATTCCGTGAATACTTGGAGAAACAGAAGGAGAAGTTACACAAAGGAAAAACAGAAACCACAAAGGTATGATTACGAGAACCAAAAATAAAAAGGGCAGTGGCGGAGCTAGGGGTGTTGGTCAGGAGGAGCGAGAATGGTCTGTAGGGGCACTTTCGACACTATCTAAGCGGAGCGCCACCACAGGTTGGCGTAGCGTACAGAAATTTTTTTGAGTAAAGATACCGTACTTTCTAGATCGCCGGAAATGACCCTTTCCGGGCCTGGCTAATTTGCAGATAAACGAAGAATAAATAGATGTCATCGCCAAATTACACCAACAAAATGTGACAAATGTCAATAGGTAGATGAGAGCGCAATAAAAAATTCAATAATCGCGAATAAGTAAAAAGTGGTAAAAAGCTGAAAAGGGCGCCAGCAGTCCATTTGAGTCCGTCAGGGTGGGCATCCACCCCCCTGACTGTATGGACGCTCCGCCACTGAAAAAGGGGCATGTTTATCATCCCTACCAACAACCACTGCCTCATTTTCTGTTTACTATTTTACATGAATAAGCAACAGTAGCTCTGTTTTTGGTCATAATGTTGTAAAACTTGATAAATTCGTCTTATGCTAGTGATCCTGTTGTTAGCCACTTTGTAAATTTTGAAAGCAGAAGGACTTCTCGATGATTTGCTTACATCCCCCGCCCTCGTTTTGGCGCGATCGGAAAAGCCTAAAGCAAAAAAAAATTGATACATTTCCACAATTTCTGAAGGTTGCTGACTCTCGATGCAGATGACGTTAAACGTTTAACATGAAAATTAAATCTAGCATTTCTAGCAAGTAGAACAGTCAGTACTTCTCTCAGTCTGTCCGTTTGTCTGTAGTCCTCACAGGATCAAATTATCATAACAGCTGCCCCCATCTGGGAAATTTAGAAATTTGATGTGGAATGTTTTAATGTGCATTCTTCTGCCAGATGTCTGGTACACTCCAGTAACGTCTAACTTTGTATGTCTTCTTTTTGTCGCAGGGTCCTAGCTGGTTATCCTGGCTATTTGAGAAGCTTATTCTGGCCATGATTGTCTATTTCGTCTTATCCATCGTCAACTCCATGGCCCAGCAGTACGCGAAACGACTTCAGGATAAATCAAGTAAACAGAAGACGAAGTGAAGAGAATGTGAGATAATGCATCGGATGGAATCCTGTGACAGAATCTGAGTGGGAAGTCGCATATCACTGGTTGGTGGTGGTGATAGAGTTAATTAACACATTAATTAGTATGGGAGATAAATCTGGTGATTGGTTCTGCATGGGAAGAAAATTGATTTTTTTTTTTTTTTTTTTTTAATTTTTTTTTTTTTTTTTTATCAAGGAAGGAAATTGTTTTTGGAAAGAAAGAAAGGTAGTTGTTTGAAGGAATGAAAATTAATTGTTTTGAGAACATTGTTGAGTAATTGTGCAAGTATTCAATGAGCAACTGTTTTATACATCTTGAAAAAAAAATCGAAAATCTTGAGCATTGTAAAAAACAATTTGGTGAGATATGTTTAAATATGAATGTTTAAGAAAAAAGAATTTGATTGGCCAGTGTTGATATTGGTTGTACCTTGTGATTGGGTAATTGACTGGGGTATCACAACAAAGTTACCATATTGTTGACATTTATTTTATTGTTGTTTATATTTGAATTATATGAAATATAAGAGACATGATAATACTCGCAGCTGTTATTCTTTTCAGTGGTGGAGGTTACACGTTTGTTTCGTGAGTGTACTACAAGACCTATAGATGTTCTTTAATTTCTGTGTGCTCTTTCGGTGAAATGGGATCCTTGGTCTGTACTCTGGCCTTTCTTTCCGTCCCTGTGTTGCCCTTAAAGTCTCAATACGTGTTTGCTGATAAATTTCGAAAAACAAACGTCCGAAGCAGATTCAGTTTTTTTTATTCTAAATGCCCTCTGACCAGGTGGGTTTAATGGAGAAAAGCTGTCGCAATCAAAAGAAAGAAATTTATTTTCTGTTGCCCTTATGGTACGAACGATTTACCGTAAAATCACTGTGACCGCCCATGTCAGCTGGTTCATTACAGAAAATGTAACCTATATATACTCGTAAGTCCTATGCCTAACAGGTGGTAAACAAAACAGAGAGATTTGATTGGCGCATGACCTGTTGGGCGTAGGGCTTGTAAATTTTGAGGGAAGTTTGTAGAATCTGGCAAATTTTATTCCGCTCAAATTGTTTAACGACAGATAACTCAATAAAAATAATGATTATTAATATGAAAATTGCATAGAACGGTGTAATTTTCCCTGAGCTTTTAGGACAGTAAGCTGGAAAGGTCGAAGTTCAAATTTGGCAAACACACATTGAGACTTTAATACTTCATTTTGTACTATAACATTAACTCTTGCGGGACTGATACGGGTGTATATAAAGCTGGTGAATATCTTGTTGTGATGATGTTTTTTCCGTAAACCAAATGTCAACTTTGACGGCTAGAGAATTTCCACGAGAGGTCAAAATTTAACAGCAATGTATTTTTTATTTTTTTTTAAATATTCAAAACTTTTGAAATGCCCAATGAATAAGTCCTTTCCTGTACCAGTATTTCCAGTCAAATAAGTCTAGAATATTCTAACACCTCAACGCCCTGGTATTCGATCTATTTTACACGGTAATCCCTACTTTTACCTTGATCAACATGGCAACCCTGTTGTAGTGGCGGATGTTGCGGTCTGGGGAAGGGGTCTGCAGGGAGGGGGTATCCCCCTCCCCTTTGAGAATAGTTTTTATGTTTTAGGGTGCTTAGTTACAACATGGTGGTAAATATTGCAACTTTTCAAGTAACTTATATCTTAAAGATTTTTTACATTTTTCCCCTCACAAAAATCTGTAATTAGTTTCTTCCAAATTTTGTGGCTGACCCTCGATAAGAAGGGTCACGACCCCGAATTTGAATGCCTGGGCGTTAAAGAATGAATTTTGGTAAAATGTTAGTGTTGATATGTCACATGCAAACAAAGAAAGCGGTTGATATGTTTCTATAGCTATTCCAAATATTCATAAAATTCACCTAAATTCAAATTTCTGGAAAGATTCTTTAAAGATTTATAAACATATGATAACCCTCAGCTCCTCCTTCCAAGCTCCTAACAGTTAATTAATTGTTTTATGAATATTAAGCAACTTTTAAACTATAAAAGATTCAGTTAACATATTTGCAAACAACAGATAACCTTCATATGACAACTAACACTACTTTTCCGAGGCAGATTTCGTTTATGCAAAGTACACCTGCCACCTGTCGCAACTGAAGTGTTGAAGTTATGGTCTGTGTATAGACTAAGTAATCCAGCCACTTTGATTAATGAGTGTCTTTTGTTTAAAGCGGTCATTTCTCAAAACTGTCCAAATGATACAGACCTCCTGTACGCAGCTTTGACTTGTGCAGTGTTTTTTTTTTCTTTATCCGTCTACAATTTATCAATATTAATTTTGTGCTTATCAATCAAACCTTTCAGTTAAGGGATCGCAACATGTAATATGGTCCTTGGCCTTCACAAAAGTTTCCTCAAATTTCTGAAACAGAAAATTGATTAAACAATGAGAAGATTGTCCAATGATTTTTGAGCATTGGTGTGGATAATTATATTCACATCTCCATTACTATCTAATCTTGTATTTTTTTCCCCTTTATGTTTTTTTTTTTTTTGGTTCAGAATATAGTATATAATCGGGAATAGGACAGTTGTCCTTCTAAATTCCATGTAAAAACATCTATTTATATAATAGTTCAACTCATCTTTTGAAAAGATTTTTCATTTATTTAACATCCCTGCCACCTATTCCTTTTTATCTTCTTGTTTCTGTGAAAGTGGAGCAGATTTATATTGTATATTTGATCAGACTCAAAATTCTTTGCACAAAAAGCTAGGTCCTAGATGGAATATTGAGAGTAGTATTTGCCTATCCCAGAACCGATACAGATATCCTAATTTCATATAAAGCGTTGAAGAGCCTTGTGTTTCTAGTGATTATTAGGCAGTGGACTTGTGATCTAAGGCTTGCAGGTTCGAGTCCTGGCCATATCATTATGTTGTGGTCTAGTGGTTAAGGCAGTGTACTTGTGATCTAAGGCTTGCAGGTTCGAGTCCTGACCAGATCATTACGTTGTGGTTAAGGCAGTGGACTTGTGATCTAAGGCTTGCAGGAAGAGTCCTGGCCAGATCGTTACATTATGGTCAATTAGTCAAGGCACTGGACTTGTGATCTAAGGATTGCAGGTTCGAGTCCTGGCCAGATCATTACGTTGTGTCCTTGGGCAAGGCACTTTATATCTCCATTGCCTCTCTTCACCCAGGTGTATAAATGGGGACCTGTGAAATAAACTGTTAGCTGGGCGCGCTGTTTAGCTGCTACCTTGTGGAGGGATTGTCTCTATGTTTGACAGGTTATTGTTGACCAGGGTGATATTGTGATGCGCCTTGAGCACCGTTATCGGTGGATATGTCTGCGATTTATAAATCCTCAATATTATAATTACTACAAAGTATGAGTATCTGAATTTCTAATTTATATCTGAAGCCATTTTTCATCCTTTGTCTGTACTACTTCAGTGTGTGTATTTTGACCATGTTTTACTTATTAGGTATCTGTACTGTTTGATAGTTAATAAGTACGACTGCCAGATGCCCATAATCAAAATAATCTTTCCCTTCCATTCATTTCCTCTACGAAACACAGGGTTCAATTGATTATATATCGTCTTTTACAAAAAGTCATTTTTTATTTAAAAGAAGTATTTTCAAGATCTGAATGACATAAAATGAGAAATGTTACTCCTGTATTTGGCCAGATATGAAATGGTACTCTTTATTCCAATGTGAATAATCGCTGGCTATTTCGCTTTTGAACATGTCAAATATTTTTACTCAATTTTGTCTGCAGTTAAGAATCATATTGTACAATGTAATACCAATGTGTGTTATGAATTGATCTTAAACACTTATGATCTAAGATAACTACTTTTGTTCTCAATAGCACATTGTCAAAGAAAACAGGGGGTGGGGGGAACAATGCTGTTAAAAAGGTAAATTTGTGATTGGCTATGAAGTCATAATTTCACTAACAGTAAATGTCAAAAATGTTGCAAAAAGTTCAGTCTGACAATTAACTCTGACAGTATCACTTTGAGAAGTTTTTTTTTTTCTTTCTATAGATTATTTTCAAGAAGTTTAATTATGGTCATCTGGTCTGTGTTAGAGACTTTGAAGAGAGAAGTTAGTATTTACATTTTGCATAGCAAAATGTTTCTTAGAACTTATAACATACCGAAAACACTACGGTTTTTGTGTGCAATAACTGCTACACATGTGTGGATTTGTGTAGCATTGCGGTCATATTTGCATAGCAAATTACGATTACGATACTGCATAAATTATTCCCAGAAAATTACAAAATAAAAATATGACACACTTTTGTAGGACACAGAATTTTCTGCATTGGACTAAAAGACTAATAGCTTGTTAATTTGGAGCAGCCAACTTGGCTTCAGTGAAATAGATCTCATAAATTGATTGAGGGGTATCAAAAGGGTGTTGTGCAGGGGTGAGGTCAAGTATAGTTAAGTCCTCAACCTCCCCCCCCCACCCACCCCTCTCCCCACTGGTGGACAATATTACACACACAAATATAGTGAACAGTACATAAATCATTTACTGTGTGCGGTACAACCTAAACAGTATAAAAATCTTCAACATTGTTTTCAAAATTGCAAACTATAGCAGAGTGGCTATTCCTCCCTTTTACACCCATCCCTTGGACTACAGATCATCTCAGCCCCCCCCCCCTCTCCCCCAGTACAGCAGTGTTACCCCTGGTATTGTAAGACTATTACATGCCTTGGACAGTGTGAAGCGTGAGATAAATTTACAGAATGCTACTTTGTTATGATTTATCGTTCAGATTGTATTTATAAACTTGTTTGTTAATGCATTTATCGCAGTTGTGAGCTTTCATACTTGCTGTTCTGATAATTTATAGCAATAAATGCAAAATTTTGTCACCTTTTGAGAATGCTAAAATGAGTCACAGAAATTGAGGTTGCATTGCAGTTGTATGTATTTGTGACAAGGTGACAACTGTGTTTGTTGGGTGACAGTGAAAATACCTACTGATGTGTGAGCATGTGACCAATATGTGAGTTTCATTGGACGTTTACTTGAACACCTATAATAGCCATATCTGTTATCTCTTGAATATGTGGTATAAAGGGAAATCCCCTATCTAAGGGTTGAGGGGTATTACCCTAAAGGCTATCCCGTTTGGCTCTGAGGGTCTCGTGTGTTTTGGTTGTCATGTGGGACGTTAAGCTACTTGAAAGAAAAATAATTAAACCAATGATCCTTGTGTTCAGTATTTTTTTATTGCTTGTGTCATACTGCAGCCAGGCTGCGTAGTACGTGATCTTTCCAAGCTCACACATTTCAGATTACAGACAGGCATGGGCGCAGATCAGTCTTGGATAATGGTGGGGACGTGTGTCTGTTCTCTGATACTATCTAAGTAGAGTGCGACGATAGGTTCCGGCATAGCGTACAAGAAATTTTTGGCAAATACATACCTCCCAGATCGCCGGATATAACACTTCCCAGACCCAATGATGCTCCCAAACCTGCTTAAGTTTTAGATCTCATGGCTTAGAAAATTTAGTTTGTGGAAATACATGGGCGTCTGCAGAAAAAAAAATCAGGGGACAAATAATCCAAGTAGACTTTTGTATACGATGGGTCTGGGGTCCAGTGGCGTAGCTAGGATTTTTTGAGTGGGGGGGCCATGGGGGGGCTGTTCTTTCTTGTGGGGGGGGCCGGAGGTTACTATCTAAGCGGAGCGCCACC
>KN890818.1:13970-26311 GCA_000934455.1 Apostichopus parvimensis
GCCCCCCCGTAGCGACGCCACTGCTGGGGTCCTCATCCAGAAAACAATTATAGACTGCTGCAAATGCGATTTCCGTCCTATATTTAACAACTGGATAAATATTATAAAATGAGAACTGCTGCATGTCATTTGCACAATGCTGGATCAAACTGCCAAAGTTTAATACAGGGGAAGTTTAAATGGTGGGGACATGGTATATCATGTCCCCACCATTGAAAAATTTTGGAGGGGACGCATCCCGCTGTCCCCACCAGGATCTGTGCCCACGCAGGCAGGCACACTGCTGGTCTGCAGAGATAATCTTTATTATTTGATATTTGACTACTCAGCCATGTTCTGAGGGATTTAGCAGCTTTTCTTCTTTCTGAAATGGTTTCTTTATTTAAAGGTATGCTGTATTGGCCCCAAATAAGCTAGATATTCAAATATGGTCACCTTTGGTCAAAATTCTTAAACTGTTTTTATTACAACCTTCGAGGTAATTTTCCTCAATGGGACATTCAGTCATCTTGTATGTTCCTTAAAAATGTCTGCCAACAATTTGGAGAGTAAAGACCTCAAGGAAAGTACTTTTTGAAAACTTCTAGCTATTATAGCGTGCTATAATTTGGGGCCTATACTGACTACCTTTTACCTTTAAGATTATGAATAGTCATTCACTGACAAGACAAGACAATACAAAATAATGAATACAAGTCGTAATTTAAGTGCAAGCAATTTATTACAAGATTCCACCAGTGAAAGGGAAATCCCTCTTTTTTTTTAAACGTGGTACATTTTCATGTCAAACCATCACGCAATGCATCATGCAAATTTGATAGACAGCTGTTATAAACAAATACACCTTTTTGCCTCAAAAAACATCACAAACACATTCGCCCGTTACATCAGAGATATTCAAGATTACCCAATTTGAATACATTTACATAAACTACTAATATTTTTTCACATAACAAGTTTTCGTAAATTCTCAAACTCCACAAAATGTCTTTCCTTGATATTTATTGAATTGTACAATTTCTTTGAAATCAAACAAAAACATTTTTTTTAAAATTTTGTTTTTAAAAAAGGCATTTGCAATGGCTGAATAGCAATGAAGAAAGATTGAAATAAACTGATTGCTTCCTGCTGAATGACAGAGCACCAGTTCACAAAGTTCATGTTAGTAGAAGTATTTGAGACTAAAATTAAGACTTTATTGAGACTAAAGAAGGCAAGTCAGCTTGAATGGAAATCTAAAGTAAGGTCAGATGAACCCCAAAAACCCTAAGAAAAGAATCTCTAAACTTAGTTCCACATTATAAACAAACCAACCATCTCTGAGTCTGGGAGGTACATTTCAATAAATTGTTGATATTTGATACAGTAAGATTTAAAAATAACACCCTTTTGGTGCCAATTTCTAAATTCATGGCATATAAAAAAAATACAAAGATGGGCCCACATTTAAAGTTTAAAATCCTTATATTATGTATGAGATAAGTGAGCTTCACTTGAAGCCAGGAATATTGGAATAAAAGATACATTTGATCAAAGATAGTTTATTTGATCAAGGATAAAAGTAAGTCCCATTTAGTGGCAGTTAGAAATTTAGGGCACAGAAATAGCACAACTGACATAAAAACGGGGGGAAACAGCCTCATAGTACCGAGCCAGTGAAGCGGGAGAATCTACCTGGATTTTTCTCTTATTCGAGAGGAGTTTATCTGACCAAACATTCTACATGCCTTGTTTTGTAAACTGAACATGATATATACCTAAAACAGAAGATTGAATCGATCTAAAACTTAGTATCTGGATGATCCTTAATGAGGTCAAGAAGCCCAATAACAACAACTAATGTAAATAAGTACAGCAACAAAAAAAATGAAAAAAGGAATAATAATAATAATAACACTCCTGAACCGCAGAGAAATGCTGGGAGAATTTGTCAAACTAATCCAAGTACCTTAAAAATCCAAATCCCAGACCTTTACATTGTTCACTCAAAGCAAATAAAAAATAAAAAACATTGGACCTATAAAACACTTTTCGGGCAAATGATAAAAACGACAATAATTGTAAATCTTTTAGTTTGACACATCAAGAGGTGAGACTTCATAGCATTTTTAACGAAAAACAAACAAACATCCTCATTTTCCGAGTTTCACATTTTGAATGGATTTCAATCAGTGATGCACAGAATTAATTTCACATTCCTTGCATTAATTGGATCGCCAACAGTTTTTTAACATCACCATGCTATAACAGATACTCTAAAAACCTCAAACAGGACTATGACAAGGAAACAAATAAAAGCAAGTAGCAATTTAAATCTTTCTTTTGGTGTTAAAAGCCCAGAGAAACCAAAATCAAAGAAATATGTTAGTATATGAAAGAAATGCAAATGAAAGAATCTGGATTAAAAAAAAAATTGATGTAGATATGTACATGTTTTTAAAAAAAAAAAAAAAAAATTACTATCAAAAGCTGCAAATTTTCATTGGATTTGCCCTCAATCATTTGGTACTGTGTACCAACGTTTCAAGAAAGACAAGGTACCTGGTTGCATAATGTGCTACTGTAGACCAGAATCGCACCAGGGAGGACAAAGATGAACATAGGTTTGAAGAAAATGCACACGACACAAAACGGGACTAGTGATGAGCTTGTGTGGGTGGATTTTGCTTCAAAGAGAAAAACTGCGAGCAGCTGCAAATTTCTGCAGTGCCTATTTTGTGAAATTCGTGGAGCACGATAAGATTATATCCTATGCAGCCAGGCTGCAGAAGGCTGCAGCCCCTCAACACCCTACTTTTGAAATGGTACCATAGATTGATGAGTATCCATTCTGGTGTAAATATCAAACATTTTGGTCAGAATGATACAAAACTTAACAACCAAACGCAAAAATTACAGCGAGAAGATCATTCAATGCTTCAGCAGACGACAGTTACAAAATGCATTAAAATATTCATCATAAGTTGTTTTTCCCCCCCAAAAAAGGGACTTGTTTGGCTAAAACGCACAACTTAGGTAAATATGGGCCTATTTGTATTAACAAAATATTGATAGTATAAAATTTACAAACTTAAAGCATATTTCAACTTTTTGGAGAGATTTTCCCCGTAAGATCACAAACCCTCCAGAGATTGGAATACTAAGGTTCCGGCCTGAAATTTGTCGGTGATATCTTTGACCACATCGGTCGTGATTTCTTTGACCTCTGACCTGGACACAGTTTGCTCTGGAACGTTGAGCAGGAGGATTTTAGGCAGATTCTCGTCCTCGATTTGCAGGAAGTCTTTCAGACCATCCGAGACTTCACTCTGAAAGAGAAGAGCAACAAAGATAATGAATTAGAATCAAACAACAGCAAAACGAGAAACAAAGAAAGCATAAACAATCATTCGGCAGTTAATTCAATTGAAAGTAACAATTTGATGAGCTTGTGTTTGTATAGTAACATATTAGGACTGGGAATGTCACCACATGGGACCTAGGTGCCTTCTGTGGATAACGTCTTACAAAGCACTTCAAGCATCCAACTATGTTACTTCCAGCCATCCACCAAGATGGCACCTCTTTGGACCACAGAGCATTCAGTGAATAAACCTCTTATTGAAATTTCAAGTTCATCCAATGTTACTTGAAATTGCCACTGTGGCACCCCCCCCCCCAAAAAAAAATACCCCTAGAGTATTCTGTGAATAAACTATTAGCATTTACAAAGCATTCATAAATGTTATTTTTTACTTGGTACTTATAGGCATCCACCTGTTATTGTTAGGTATAAACCAACCATAAGGCAACTTCTACTGGAATTTTCAAGCATCTATAAATATTACTTTCAAGTATCTACCACTATGATCCCACGTAGGATTCAAATTATGCTGCAAAGACACTTGAAGCATCCACACATTTCATTGGCAGGTAGCTACCAACTACAGGACAAAACTCCTACTGCAATTTACAAGCATCCAAAACTATTATTTTCAAGTATCTACCACTAGGATCCCACATAGGATTCAATTTATTCTGCAAAGACACTTGACACTTAAAAGCATCCACACATATCATTGGCAGGTAGCTACCAACTACAGGACAAAACTCCTACTGCAATTTACAAGCATCCATAACTATTATTTTCAAGTATCTACCACTAGGATCCCACATAGGATTCAATTTATTCTGCAAAGACACTTGAAACTTAAAGGCATCCACACATGTCATTGGCAGGTATCTACCAACTACAGGACAAAATTCCTACTAGCAATTTCAAGCATCTATAAATATTATTTTCAAGTTATCTACCACTATCACTGCACCTAGCATCTCAGTATATTCTGTGAAAACACATGACAATCAAAGTATTGACGTCCACCATCTACAAGGGCAGACTAGTATGTGGAATTTCACGGGACTTATAGCAGAACCTCCCGAACTAAAAACAAGGACCTCTTGAATAAATCTGGTTGGAGACGGATAACTTCGTTACTCACATCTCCGCCGACCATGAACCTGAGCGGAGGATCTTCCTTTTTGGCCTTAGCGGCTTCCCATACAGCTTCGGCCACCGGTTGCATGACGGCTGCTGCCGCCAGAGCATTGGCATCCTCTTCTCCTTCGTTAAGTTCTGATGGAAGTAAACAGAAAAGCCCTCGGTGACGGCTATGTACAACATATATAACACACAGATGCGTACACTCAACGTTAAATGGAAGAATATGTGTTCATCATTATTAAAAGAAAGGGAGAAAATGGTCATGATTGGATGAGGTTGTGTGACTTGTGTCATGCTAATGGTAAGAGCCACTCTGTATGCATTCAATAGGTTATATCCATAGCTGAAGTGGATTGCTTAACAAAAATCGCTGTATATTTTCTGCTCTATCATTAGCTCAAAGCCATATCCTGGCAGCATTTTTGGATGGCCAAGATACACATTTTTCACCTTTGGTGATATTTTGTGACTGTATCTGGCAACAACGGGGGTGAAATGATGTCATCACAACAATTGGTCTGAGAATGCTTTGATTTTTCGTAATATTCAAATATTTTATTTACAGAAGAAGATAATATTACTACAACAACAAAAAAAGTTGATAAAAGTTTGATAAAATAATTCAGGGACAGCCGAGCAAACATCCCAAATCTATCACACCTTTGGAGGGTAATCGACAAGAAGATTATAACGGGGAAGTCAAGCTTTCGAATTTTCCACCACCATGACAAGATGGAGATTATGGTAGGGTTAAGTCAGTCAAAAATAGGTGCCACGCAAACAACCAAACCTCCAGTTAGGGACACGATGCTATAAAGATGAGACTTTCAATTATTTTAAGGAATCTTTTTCTCTTTTTTGATAACTGTTACAACCTCTTCCACTGGAAGATCGCTTCCAGCCTATAGGCCAGAGCAACAAGGAAACAGGGTCGGTCTCTTTGACCTGTTCCGGATTACTTTTCCGAATTGCAAATGAGCCCTGTTTCTGGGTTTTCAGTCTGTTGACCAGGAGGTACGTTCTGTGCAGTCGCTATATATATAACAGCTCTACTGCAACAGGCAGCTGGTTTTTCTTTGACATGTTTGGGATTCCAGTTGAGTACTGTCAAATATGTCCAGTGTTTTAACATTTGGAGTTGGACAATCGGAATCATTGCATAATTTCAGAATCAAAAATATGGTAGCTGGACACTGCCAGAAAATCATGACCGATGGTAAAGGGTGGTGTAAAATGCAACACCAAGGTTGGTGTAATAAGCAAATTGAGTATCTCACATCACCAGTTTGGTATTTCCTGGGAACGATGTTTTTTTAAATTTTTTTTTTATTTAGTTATTTCTTAGCTGAGTGATTTGACATTGGATGTCATGTCTATCCAGAACTACCCAGTTTAGTTACCCTCTCCCAAGTTATTTCTTCTTACTCTACGTAAGTCTGATTAATAATAATAATATATTCATTTATAGAGCACAACTATATGCAAATGCATTTCTATGCGCTTTACAACAATATTACCCCCGGTCAACGATAACCTGTCAAACACATTAATATGATACTCACCCGCGAAGAACACCAGACATGGTTCCGAGTTCACTGTTTTCACGTTCATTTCGGTCAGCAGTTCGACAGGCTTAGGCTTCCATGGAAAATCCTACCAAACAGAAATGAAAGTCATTAAAATTACAGTTTTTTAAGGTCAAAAATTAAGTTAATAGAGAGGATATGCTATGACGTAACACAAAAAAAGAGAATAATTTATCATTAGTATCTTGCACGGCAAGTTAAAACAACACATTTTTTTTTCATCCAACAATGCAGACAATATTATTAATAGTTCTTGGTGTAAATACTGATCCACGATTAAACTCATGTGCAAGTTTTGCCCATATTGGTGTTACATTTCGCTGTGTTTATGCCGACAAAATTATTCCCCGAAACAAGCGGAACCATGCGAGGAAATTTTTGAAGGAAACAAACACATTTTTGGCTAGGAGAGGTGTTGAAAATCCTCAGGTTAAGAAAATGCCCTCAAAGGTTTTTTTTCTTCGGACATAAAATTGTCACGACAAGTGCACTTACCTTTCCTTCCTTGTCAGATGTGACAGCGGCCCTTCCCTGACTGGTGATCACCTTACCATCTTCATCGATGATTATCAACATCGGGATGCCTGACAAGTAAATAAACAACAGTTAAAACAATGTGAGGAGCAGATGTAGCAACACAGCACTGGCAGTTGGTCTTTTATAAGTATTTTTACCAAACCTGTATGAAACCTTGTCACAGACTTTGTTCCACAAAATGACAAACATGTATCCAATTATGAGTTGTTGTTAAAGGTTACCCTTTTTTCACAATGCAATGAAGTAAATATATACACAGAATAGCAGAGTTTCACATTTAACTGACGGAAAAAGCCGTATTCGTAAGTTGGATCGTTACTTCCAAACTCACTGTCTAAACCACATGTAGATTATAATACACATCACGATACATTACTCTGACTCAAACTTAATCAAAGTGTCAGTCACTCAGTGACAGGCAAAGACTTAGTCAATGGGCTACACAGACAGTACCCATATAGGCTACACAAACAGTGACTAAATAGGCTACACACACAGAGACTAAGTGGGATATTCACAGAATATGACTACATGAGCTACACAATCAGTGACTAACTGGGCTACACAGACAGTGACTAAACGGCCTGCATAGTGAATAAATTGGATGCACAGGCCTTGCCTACGTGGGTTACACATACGGTGATGAAATGGGCTACACAGGGCAGTGACTACATGGCCTATGCAGATGGTGCCAAGATGGGCTCCACGAGCAGTGACTAAGTGGGATAAACAGGCCTTGACTACATAGGCTACACAGACAGTGACTAAATGGGCTACACATACGGTGACGAAACGGGCTACACAGGGCAGTGACTACATGGCCTATGCAGATGGTGCCAAGATGGGCTCCACAGGCAGTGATTAAGTGGGATAAACAGGCCTTGACTACATAGGCTACACAGCCAGTGACTAAATGGGCTACACAGACTGTGACTAAATTATATACGCAGTCAGTACCTTACCAAAGTAGATACGCAGATGACTTTCCTAATATGCTACACAGACAGGTGGCTTACACTATCTTATATGCTTCACACGCATTGATGCATCCTACTTAATGGTAACACAGGCAGCACATTTGTAATAGGCTAACCTAGGCTGTTTAATACTTGCAGATACCTACAGTGGATTATATAAGCAGTGATGTACCTCATGAGTTACAAAGGGTGTGACTTACCTTGTAGATTATACAGACTAAGTACCTAATAGGCTACCTAGGCTGTTTAACACTCGCAGGCAGTCATGTACCGGACAGGCTGTTACTTACGGTACCTTAACCTGCCACACAGACGGTAACTCATACAGTGGGTGGGAATAGTTTCACTGGCATATGGCTAACCCAATACACAGGGCCGGTGCTCGCCTCATAGTATGTGAAGACAGGCATTGGGCTTACCTAATAGGTTACACAGGTTAGGTGCGCCCCTCATAGTACAGTATGTCAAGACTCACCTGAAACTTCAAATATTGCTGACAGTTGCTTAGCTCGTTGGTCTTGGAAAGGGAGGGCAAGCCACGGCATGGTAGCAAAGTACTCCTTAAAAGACGCTTCGTTTCGATCCCCTGAAGAAAAGACTATTTCAAAGTTCTTTCCCGCTTCGTTCACTTTATTATAGAAATCCACCAGTCGAGGAGTGAAGCCCTTGCAAGGCGGACACTGAAGTCATGAAAAGTAATAAAGAGGGATAAAAACTCACATAGATTGCGAAGAATACTTAAAGCTTTTCCCATTCAAGTGGCAATAGAGTCGGTTTCAATAGTACTTCTGAGAGTCCTCTG
Source organism: Apostichopus parvimensis (assembly GCA_000934455.1). Classification (NCBI taxonomy): domain Eukaryota; kingdom Metazoa; phylum Echinodermata; class Holothuroidea; order Aspidochirotida; family Stichopodidae; genus Apostichopus; species Apostichopus parvimensis. The sequence goes on from KN890818.1 coordinate 22,356, forward strand.
TTACGATACGATACCAGATCAAATTTATCCTGTTGGTATTTGCATTTTTGGCTAGCACAAAAAATGATCGCATACATACGTTTCTTCAAAACCCTCTGCCGTGCTTTGCTTCAATACACACGTGTGGCAATGACAACAGGCAAATTTGAAAGACAGATTCAAATTATTGCCCCGATACTATCTGGTTGTTGCTTTTTCCAAAATGTGACATACCCGATAGAAAGAGAGGCTTTAAATACTACTCCAAGCTCTCTTGTATCTTCCATACAATTTTTAATTTTATTTTTACTAGACCGTGTAAATTTGGCCCAGGTGTGAAAAGAGCAGTTTTGTTGTAGGTCACCGGACAAATCATTCCATGTTAATAACGATTCTTTTCTTAATATTTCATAAATATGTGACTTACCCAATGGGCAGAGAAGTATATCCCGAGTACTTTTCCCTTCAGGGCCTCGTCTGTACATTCCTCGCCATTATTCTTCAGAAGTTTCCCTTTGATGACCTCTGAAAAGATTGAAATAGATATTAAGGGAAATCTTTATCTTGCTACAATTCCTTTTTTTTTAATACAGGGAAGGGTTTTTTTTTTGTGACTTCTTTGTTGTACCGTTATGTAAAAAAGTCTTAGAGCACATTTCACACCAAATACCATAAACAAATATTTTTTTGGTCGGGTTGTAAAACTTTGGCCACCACTCCACAGGGAATAATTTATCGAGTATAAGCATCGCAAAATTCTATACAAAATAGTATGTATGTAGTATGCAAGCAGGAACTCGGGAAGAAGCCTCAAAGACGCAAGCTGACCGAAGCCAGTCTCTTACATTCATATTTAACGTCCATGATTATGAATTGTCAATTGTCAACAACTCTGTAAATGGACGACATACATTAATCTTGGAGTGACTGGAACTGGGGACCTTATGATTGGTAGGCACCGGCGTTAATCGGCGGCACGGGAAGGCACCGGCATTAATAGTCAAGTTGTTTTACAAGTGGACAGATGTACAGCAGTTTTCTACACAGGGACTATCGTATTCAATGAGATGAATGAATGCAGAGCCTTCAATATTGATACAAAAAATTTGATTACTAAGTTTATTTTCCTGCACCCTGAACAAGCCATATAATCTCCAAAACTTACTTGTTTTGGATATTGTTTTGGGGTACTGCACCATCTAAACCAGGGACTTTTTTAAGTTCTAGTTTAGGAGCCAACAAAAGACATAAGTTAAAGCAAAGGCCCGAGAGACCCGAACTTTTAATATCTTACACTGATCAATGTGCTGGGTAGGCAGGGAGAGTGCTTAAGCCTAGGGCCTTAAGGGCCCGAATAACAGATGATTGCAAGATCCTCCAGGGGCTGATTAGTTTTGTCGCAGGCCAGACTTAAATCTTTCAAACGGCCAGATCTGTCTTGATGGCTTCCTACCATATGGAGAACACTTTAGATTGAAACAAACACAGCAGTTGGTCACTTAATTGTCTTCGTATAACCGTACGGGCAAAGGGTACGGGACAATCAAAGGTCAGGGTTAACATCCAGTCACAAGGGGGGAGGGGAGGGGGGTGGGTGTATAACCTCACCTGAGAATGGCTTCGGCTTCCAGGGAAAGTTTTCTCCCTTGGGGTCCTCCGTGACGGAACTCCTACCATCGCTTGTGATGATGGATCCAGTGGCGCCATCGAGAAGGACAAAGGTTGGTATTCCTTGGACCTTGAACTTGGTAGACAAGGAATTCTAGAGAAAAAGAATGAAAATAAGAAGAATACCGATTTACAATTATTCAAATTTAATTCAAAGCCTATGGTATACATATTATTACATAATTAAACGCATATAATATGATGGTGTCTTCACAGCAAATAAGAAATAATTAAAAACATCAATTGCTAATTGCATTCTGTTGATTGCTAGTACAATACAGCAATGCAAAACACTTGTTTTTCATCTGTGTTGTAAAAAATCAAGCTATATTTTGCAATTTAATCAATATCATGCTCAAACAAAGACTCCACCAACACACCAACAACAGCAATCAAGAACTCATTTCAAGGTATCTAACATTCCAAGTATGAGATTCACCAAAGCTGAATAATTGACTTAAGCTTGTGTTCAAAGTTTTTTAAAAGTTGACTACTTTAGACCTCAAATGACCTTTGACCTCCAGTAAGGGGGCACCTAGCATACAACCAGGAGGTTCACCAATACTGTTTGTTTGTTGTTTTTTTTTTGCAAATGATGACTTCTAATAACCCAAACGGACATCTCGCGAAGGGCAACTAACTAAGGGGCATCTCAGAAATGGAAAACTGACTTCATCTTCATATTAATAATGTTCCATTAATATAGCACTTTATACCGAGGTTTCAAAGCGCTTTACAGAAGTTATATTACCCCTGATCAATGATAACCTGTCCCAGAGACAATCCCTCCAGTCGGGTGCAGTTACATACTGCATCCAATGACCAAGTTACCTCACAGGTGTTACCCATTTAACCCCTGGGTGGAGAGAGGCAATTGAGATAAAGCATCTTGCTCACAGAGACAACGTAATGAACTAGGCAGGAATCGAACACCAGCAATCCTTAGATCACAAGTCCGACGCCTTAGCCAAGTGGCCACCAGGCTCTCTAATTGCCTATGCGAGCAAGTTTCATGAGCTCCACCGAGTTCATCTTCAGGCAAAGGTGTTGCATACACCCCCATCACACACATTCATCAAGGGAATCGAAAATTCCCGATACAAACCTCCATGCTATTGAGAAAGTGTTCAAATAAAGTCAACTCTTACAGTCGTTACTGTCTGATACCAGACAATGTTTTATATCAATAGAGTAAACAACAATACACAGCTTAATTAAAATAACTATCAAAGTTGACTTTCTAGCAAGTGTTTCTATTCTGCTGAGGACAGAGGTCCCAAGCTTCAGTGATTTTAAAAATCAATACCACGAACTGCATCCACAAAGTTAGGTTCAAGGATACATATTATACACAACTAGCTGGTATGTATATTAAGAAATGCACAATCACTCAGTCTGTAACGATGACTGGCATAATATCACAAAAGAGAAACTCTGTAGTAGTTCGTAGAACTTGATAAGCACTTGCAACGTTTTGGGATTTTTTGACTGATAAACCTGGATTTATCAAACTCATTTAGATAAACCTGGGTTATCGACCGAAAATCCAGGTTTGGAAAAGTTTTGGCCGCTTTGACTCCACGAACTACTACTGTAAACAGCTCTGCAATAGTTACTCCAAGTTACTCGCCAACAACTTTAATTGGCGAGTAATTAAGGATATTTGCAGATAACGAGAAAAGTGTCCACAACAAATTCCACATTTAAAATTAATCGCACACACTTCCCCCAAACCCACTAGTTTGAATTTAACCAATCAGAGATGCAGGATTAGTTATGAGCCGTTGCTAAAAATAGATTCAAGACTTTGCGTTGGTACAACCAGGAAGTTGTTAAGGAACTCCCTGGTACAACTGCCATATAGACTGCACACACATCAAGCTTGGTGTTGTATGACGTATTGGTCAATGACGTTCGCAGTGTTTAAATATTCATATTATGGGCGAGGTTTATTGGATCCCAACGGAAAATATCTTGGAGAAAAACAAAGTTGAAAGTTGCAAATTTTTCGACTTTTATGCCACCATTTGGAGTAAGATTTAATAGATAAGCTAGTTACGTATGTCGTTGTGGCATAGTGGAGTCTGTGAGGTTGAGAAAAATCATAGAAAAGGACGCAAAATGCTGCTTTAAACACTTTTGACGAACACAATTTAAATAGATCGTTTTGCTGTAAACAACTAACAGTAACACTATAACGCGATATCCTAAGTTAGGCCATACTACCTATGCTTATATCAAACAAACACTTAGCGAGAAAAAATGGCGAGTAAATTTAACGTTTTGGCGAGTAGAATTTTAGACTCGGT
>KN890818.1:29791-42947 GCA_000934455.1 Apostichopus parvimensis
AAAATATATATTTTTACATATATATTTTGTTAAACTACATATTTTTTCATGAACCCTGTTTTCCATGGAGCACCACCTGTGATATCTTTAATAGGGAATGACACCTTTTGTAGGTGGAAGTTCCTTTTCATGTTCTGTGTACTTTGCCTTTATGAATGACACTGAGTCACCAATAGTCCACAAGACACCTGGCAAAACTTAAACTGCCTCGTCATGGAAAAGGAATGTATAGCATGGTTTACAAAACAGCAACCTGTTTGTTTACCTGTAACTTGTTTGTCTAGTATTACATTTCTTGTTAAACAGCCTTATCTTTGTTTGGTCGATTTTTCAACTAAATTTTACCAAACACAGACGAATATTATTCAAAAGCATATAATAATAAATAATATAAAATTGATCAAACTACTGCATGATTCAGTTACATATTTTTCTTTCATATATTTAAAATTGAGATCATTAATCGCATGTATATATCAAATGCAAAAGAAACTAAACACATTTTCCAAATATATTATATATTTTATCATTAATTTTACTACTGTATATAACTTGACTTTAATAGTCAAGCCAAAGAGTTGCGTTGTCTTGGGAGTTGATTACAGAAATTTACCAATATCAACGAGGAGCGGATTTACAGTACACAATCGACAAGAGAAGCCGCTTTCCCTAACGAGAACACTGCAGTCCGCACACAATAATAACTGTACAATTGCATCATTGTTAGTGATACAATGGATGTAAACAATAGAGTAGCCTATGCACACATGTATGCTATTATAATATAACAGGCCTAGTAATTTCACAAATTTAGCCAATAGCTAAAACAAGGCCAGTGCTCAAACAAATCTCACAGGCTTAGAAATCAAGTTTTCACTGGCATCTTCCTGAATTCCAACACAAATCAGTTAATACCGTACAGGATTTTCAGATCAGCCCAATAATATTTGCTGATAATAGGTAGTAATAATGGGGCAAACTCCACCTGTAGGCATCATACCAGTAAATCGCCCAAATTTTGAAGCCCTGTATTATTTCGACATGTGATGACACAGATGGGTTAATTCAGTATCTACTGTACTGTGGTATGCAGCTACTGTACAGTAAATATTGTGAACCAAAATACTGCAGTAAAATTCTTGATTTTATTCTTTGTAACAGCTGCGGTAATCCGATCCAGAATCCTTCACTACATTAGCTAAACTAAGCATCGAAAGGACTGTATATATACTATATTATATTACACCTGTGTTCTAAGTATATGCAATACCATAAATTAAACCAATCAAGTTTGAGCTTGACATCTTAAGCGTCCTCCCTCATCTAACGCACCATCCTCGACGATGAAGAATGACTCTGATACATTCTCTCTCTCTCTCGACGTACTGTCGTAGAAGAACAACTCGGAGACATTCTCTCTCTCTCGACGTACTGTAGAATGCAATTTTGCTGTGTGAGCCGTGTAGGTCTGTAAGTTAGGAGCTTGCGAGGAAAATCCCAAACAGACAGTTTGGGATTATGGATTGGGAGCTGCAATCTCTTAATTAGAGCTCTGTATGTGTACGGCATATATATGCACAGCTGTAACGTCGCTAGACTACACGCACAAAGTCAACACACCTCGGTAGTACTGTGTCATGTTTGTGTAGTGTACAACAGCATAATTAGTATTAATGTCATTATTTATGTAATTATGCGTACTCGATCGGTTCCATGCAGTGCATGTACAGTACTACCGGAGCAAGATAGGTCACTCATTGCTGGTATGCGCACGAATGATTAATTATCTAATCATGAAGTAACTTAATCTATTAACTGTCAATCAGTTTGTAACGTTTCTTTCTGATTGTCCAACTGATTCCAGGCCTCAAAATCTCTGGTTATTCACTGGCTGAATACTAGTGGATTTCACTGTTAGCCTCTTTTCAAGTAGAAAGAAAAATCGCCACTGGCATTTTTCTGCCAGTAGATATTGAAAGTGAGAATGTAAAAACATGATAAGTCGGTTAACAATCATCAGTTAAAGACGCATTCTGATATCTGTAACCTGACGACGAATTTAAGCCCATTATCACTGCTAATTTTCACCTTACAAATTAGGCTGCTCTCAAAAGCCAATACTGTAGGTCCGTAACTAATGTGATTTAATTTATTTAAGCCAGTAGATTTTTTTTAAGCACAGTTTATACTTTTCATCAAATGGCTAGAACTGTGATATTCTTTCCAAAACACAGGAATAATTCCATATTTTCTTTCACCGAAACACATCTCCAGACATCAAGCTAGGTCAGATCATTCAATGAGAACATACTGTATATGTCACATGCAATAAACAGCCGCAAAGAAACAAATTTATGGGAATATTTTTAGCTACACAGGACAAAGTTTTTAAGGATTTTTTCTGGTCGTTCCTTCTAGACAACCAGCTCTTATTCTTTGTTTGTCCAAACAGCAAATTTGGTTGTCTGAAAGAATGTAGTGAAATAAAAAAAGAACCACCAATATGTACACTGTGGGAGAGATGGGTAAAAGGTAGGTTTGATGAATAGCACACTGGCTTTTGACCAGTAAAAAATCCACTTCAGGTGGATCATAGGGCATCAGTACCACTAATTTTATTTCATTACAGTGATAGAGCTAGATACCAATTTCTCATTTTACTTTTTAGGGATAACAATGTATGTTCATGAATTTGATGTAAACAATGAGCAGTCTACAAGACAACCTCCAAAAATTTGGGTCGTCTCAGACGACCCAACAACCATTAAAAATGTTTGGCCTACTTTTGTTAATGGATTGCTATTCCATGTACAGTACAGTGTATACATGTCAGAGATCTGAGAATAATATTTATATAGTAACTTAGTCCTAATACTGTAAACATATCATAGCTCTGTAGTTAATACCCCTTCACTTTTTGAACAAGTCCTATTTTTTGGAACATTTCTTTGTAACAACATACATGTATCATGTACAATGCAACAGAGCAAACTACCCTGTTCACAGTATCCTGTATCAGTTTAGAAACCTAACAAGCGATACACACAAAAAACAAAAGAAGCAAACTAGAAACTAGACCAAAAAGAAAAGCTTGAGGGGAAACCCCCCTCCCCCCAAAAAAAAAGAAAAGAAAGAAAGCAGAAACTACCAGCAAAAAGCATCCTTTTCATCGAGTATACCAAAAAATGCGCCCAACAGTCATCCACGTGCCTCCACCACATGAGGTCTTAGAGCCTGTCACTCTCAATCAAACAAATGCCACCAGGGGCAGAGGGACAAAATGTACCTTTACAATTGTGGTAGAGTCGGTCCCTATGTGGGAATCTAACACTAATAGACTGCAGCTTCCTGCAGATGCATAACTACACATCTTCCGAAATGACATGTACAAGAAAAGACAAGAATCGATGCTAATGTGCCGAATCTCGCACTAGGAAGAGTAACGTGTAATATATACAGTACACACAGTACCTGCAGTGAAGGTTAGATGGTTGCAAGCATACAGTACCAACAACACTGAAAATCATCTGTCTCATATTAAAAATTCAGCTTTTTTTTTTTATTCTTTTCATCATATTAATCAAAATTTGTAAAAGAGAAAAGTAACTGCTGATAAAGATTAAGCCAAACTTTTTAAAAGTATAATGATCAGTATCTAGATCGTTGCAAAGAGTCAATGTATTTCACTAACTGTCAACATCTCAGTCTACAGCGGAATATGATTGTATATATCTACAGTTTGTACAGATCTGCAATTTCTTTCAACTCTGAAAGATAACAGTTCTTATTAAGAATGCTAAAAGTAACACCACATGACATGGTCCTTTTTTCTTCGCCCATTATACATAACAGTTTGCTGGGAGACTTGTTTCAACATCGATACCAACCTTGAGAGTCATTGTGCATGCAGTTAGCAGGGATGTGCCCAGGATTTCCTATACTGATCGTGATTTTTCGATGTTTCTCGCATGCGTAACTGATGCATTATTAGTCTGTATGATTTTGGCATAGGCTAGGCCCAATTTATGTTGAATATATTGTTAGTAATGTCGGGATTTTAGATGAAAATAGTGCTGGGCGGGATTCACGATTTTTAAGACAGTGCTGGGCGGTAATTTTTAGTGCTGGGCGGGGCTGCCCAGTGCCGCCCAGCGTTGGCACATCCCTGAGTTAGTAATATCAGCTTCATGCAGTATGGTAAATGTATTTAGGATGCCGCCCATCTAATTAAAAAAAAAGATCTCCCTCACATACACTGTACCTTGTAATAAAATCACTATAACTTAGTAAAGTTTGCTAGCTCAGACCTAATTATCAACTGTTTTCTTTTTATATAATGGATAAGGTCCATTACATTTAATTGATATTAATTAGACCTTTAAAGCTGCTGCTCAACCAGTCCTACAAGCAACATTAATATTTGTACAAGCTCTTTGTTTACACCATCGAGCTATAAACCTGGGATTATAGCTCCATGCATACACCGACCTCTAGCATAACTGTAACACTGACTGTATTTAATTGGTGCCATGGGTCTCCAGTGTATTGTGGTACAGTAGTTCTGATATGTTGCTATGACAGTCCTGAGCTTTAACCACGAGGGACTTTGTTATTACAGGACGAGTATTTTATATTGACCATGCAGAAGGGCACAGGGGAGGGGAGGGGGGGGCAGATGCCAATGCCATACCCTCACTGCCTGTAGCACATAGTTCATCAATCACAATGTACATATAACACAGCATAGTCTATGTGAAGTGACTGCAGGACTGTGAAAAAGCGGCAGTTGCAACGAACTTGTGTTGTTTATCTGTTAATACTATAATCCTGGAATGTAATGTACTGCAGGTTACCAAGTTACCAACCAAAAATAAATTTGGATTATCATTGTTATTCTTTCACCCTCTGATCATATGTCACTTATATACTCCACACAACAGTTCATGGGCTTGAGTCACTCATAATTAGCCTAACGAGTTGTTGTTTTTGGAAGTGTTTTTTCTCTTTCTTTTTCTCTTCTTTCTTTTCTTCTAAGGTGACAATATGATGTATATATGCAGATAATCTCAGATAAAAGTTAAGACATCAGTCGTTCAGTTTAGAGGGCCCGACCAGTAGCGGAGCGTCCATATAGTCAGGGGGGGCGAATGCCCCCCCTGACGGACTCAAATGGACGGCTGGCGCCCTTTTCAGCTTTTTACCACTTTTTACTTATTCGCGATTATTGACTTTTTTATTGCGCTCTCATCTACCTTTTGACATTTGTCACAGTTTGTTGGTGTAATTTTCTGACAAAATGCTCTAACGGCTATTTATTCTTCGTTTATCTGCAAATTAGCAAGGCCCGGAAAGGGTCATTTCCGGCGATCTAGGGAGTATCTTTACTCAAAAAATTTTTTGTACGCTCCGCGCCAACCCGTGGTTGCGCTCCGCTTAGATAGTGTCGAAAGCGCCCCTACAGACCATTCTCGCCCCCCCTGACCAATACCCCTAGCTCCGCCACTGGGCCCGACGTTACGATCCTGAAAGGATCCTCTTCCGAGGTGAAACAGAGAGCTGTAGCAGAAGACAAAATGATTTGCTACATAAATAGACAGCTAGACAAACTGATTTATCTGTTAGGTAAACACATTAGTGGAAGCGTAGTACAGTAGGTGTGAATAGCAGCTGGCAGATAAGAGGACTAATGTACAAAGAAAACTGGGATGGCCAAAGGATGAGAGAAGTGAGAAGAGGTAAACATGGTGGTGACCTGTAGAGGATGTTATTGTTATGTACATATTTGGTAGATTTTACAGTTAGCCTGATCTAGTTGGAACTCTCTCTTCTTCCAGATCAAGTTTCACCCAATGACAAAAGAGTCAATTTCTTGCAATGTAACAGCTCTCCTAAAACAGCAATTAAATGGTCTACAGTGGACACACGTTTTCTTCGCTCTTTAAATTAAACACACATCACCAAACATGGAAACTCCTCGGTTCTTGTTGTAAATTGTGCTTTGCACAGTAAGACAAGACATTAACCATCTGACACAAAATGAGTTTCAAGTCTAAAAGTGCTACGGGTATTTGTAATGTCGGTACAACCATACACCCTCTTCCTATGCACGCTGTGTCATTTCCTATCACTGTTCAAATGTACAATGTCACTACTTTGTACCGTCCTCTTTTTGCTTAAAAACAAATCATGGCAACGAAGCAAAGAAAATACAGAATTGTTATTAAACTGTGAAATCAAAATTTGTCTAACAGAATCACAAAATCACTGTACATGAACAAGTCCATGATACATGAACGGAAAATATTTCTAAAATATTTACGTGGCCTAAATACTTTGGCGGACCGTAGAAAAAGGGGGACGTTAGCCTCAAGCTGCAAGCGACCAGTCACAAGGTCAGAATAGTACTGGGTGACTGTTCATCTGTCCGTCAGAATGCTATGAGCAGATCACTCTCCACATGTGTGGTAAATAAAGAGTGCTAACATTGTGAGGAGATAGGTAAGTGTATGTGGGAATAGATTCACCTAATGCACTTATATACCAATTAACCCATCAGAATGGACAGTATCACAGTGACATACTGGGTTGTACAAATGGTGCAAGAAGGATTATCCCTGCTCAAGGATAATATGAAGCATTTTACTACATATTAAATGGTAGGGGAAGATGAGGATTAAACCAAAATATCCTTTATAGATAAAGTACAATAAACAAAAGGTTTTAGATTTGCTAAGCTTTGTAGTTTAGGGCAGGTTTTATCACAAACAAGATACTTTTTCCACGTCAAAGGCTCCATAAAATTCTGGGTAAAATAAACAGCTACTAAAACAAGTATTTCCTGTTCACTTATGTTTTCTACTCAGTCACTTCCTCCTGCCAAGTCTGATATCCTCCTTGTATTACAACACTTGAATAAATACCAATAGAATGGATTGTGCTAGAAATGCTAAAATGGTCACATCGAGAGAAAAATGTATATATACTGTATAGGAAAAGCTTTGACTTGACGATATTATATAAACAGGTTGATAATAAATTACCTAAAACATTTCACTTGTTAAGTGTAAGTTAAGGCAATGATATCTAACACACAGGGTTTACATTTTACTCTTTAAAAATTACAACAGTTGTCTGTCCACTAGGTAAGGGATTAGTTTTCACATTTTGTGCAGCAGTTTTTGACAGCTTTAAATTTTTCAAATGTAAAGGGGACAAAAATGAGTAAAAATATGTAAATATGGTTTTTCAGTATACTGTACATCATTATACTTGTATAGCAATTCGACCATTCGCATGCAGTACGCATTTTGCGATGTGATATACTGGATTATAAACTATTTCCTGCTATACACAGCTCTTGTAATTTCCAACTGGTAATTCCTCTTAGAGCTGCTGATTCCTGATTTACTCTCCAAATTGTTCTCAGACATTTTTAAGGAACACACAAAGATGACAGAATGTCCCAGTGAGGACAATTTCCTCGAAGGTTGTAATTAAAGTTTAAGAATTTTGACCAAAGGTGACCATAATTGAATATCTAGCAAATTTGGGGCTATACAGCTTCCCTTTAAAAGGATTTTCTCGTAACAAACAACATTTGTGAAACTTATTTTGAAGACAAACAAATATACCACATTGCTAGTTGAATAACCCCAAGTCAAGATCTTGCCCCTACTGTAATTCTAGATATGGATGATTGAATGAAACCTATTTTGACTGGCTAAATCCTCCAGCTACAGTACTCCAGGATATTGGATCACAGTAAGGGGGGGGGGAGGGGGTTTGTGATGTCATCTGGGCAAATCCTCTTCAAGAGCTTTAGTGACCTGTAGATTAATCATTGAAACCTCATCCATTTGGAATGTTTGCTTGGCTATCAAACGAAACAGATTTACATGTGAAAGTCAAAACCCAGAATTACTCGGTCTACACTACAGTATACATAGATATACATATATACAAATGTATATATATACAAGCATTTGTGTAATTGCTTTGAACAAGAACAGAGCTTTTGTTGAGTAGAGATAGAGTACTCTAGGGCACAGGGATGTTTGTAACATATGTAGTATTTTCCTTATAAGCTTGATCATGACATAAATTCTTCACAGCATCTTCTCTCTGGGAAACGAGTCGGACAGTGAGTGGAAATAATAAAGATAACTATACCTGTAATTAAGCTGTGCAAACCAGACTAAGCTAACTCTATATGTAATGAGTGTATTTCCCTGAAGTACATTAGTTACCAATGTCAATATTGTCTTTGCAATTGGGCTTCTTCTGGGCTCAAGTATAAGCATTTTTTTGTCAATCCAAGATCTAGCATGGGTTTCTTCATATTTTCTTCTCTATTTTTGTGAAATCATGGCATTATAAAACTTGGAATCATAGAAACAACAAATGTTGCTGTAATTTTTTTTAAATCACAGGCCTATGCCTAGGATACGACCGCAATTTATACCCAGACAGCCTGGTCTGTTTACTATAAGCCAGTGCATACTTTAATCAACAACTAAGTTTCACTTTCATCAATAAAATTAGGCATAATTTTCATTGGTCTACTGGATAGTGGATACAGCCAACCTACAACCAGCTATTGGAATATAGAATTGACTAGCCTAACGTTGGGAATATGCTACCTTCTGGGCCAAGCCCAAGTTAATTTGGGATAGGACTAGGCCTACAGCCAGCTCGGCTACTGCATCATGTTTCCTTGGAAGTTATAAAAGGTGTGCTTACCTTTACGTCTCTTTTCTCAAATGGCAATGCAAGCCATGGCATCTCACCAAAGTAGGTGTCAAAATCTGTCTGGGTTTTATCTGAGCTCACGAAAACAATTTCCAGCTCATCTCCCCGCGGCGATTGCTTGAAATTCTTGTAAAAATCAGCGAGTTTCGGTGTAAAAGCCCTGCAGGGGGGACACCAATGTGCGGAGAAGTATAGACCTATCACCTTGCCTTCGCCCGAAAAAGATGAAACTTGTATTTCATCTTTCGATCCTTTTTGCACAACAGTGCCAAGGAGGGTTGCTATCGGACCTGCCATCTGAATGAAATTTTAAGATATAAATTAATAGCGAGAAGATAATCAGAGGTAAGGATTAAAAATAGATAGTTCACCGAATCCGTCCTGCCTAACGACCTCTCATCTGCTCTGGTTAACAACTATTTTGGAACGATCTGCTATAGAGTGAATGACAGCTGTGTGGTTTTAATCACAGAATGTATGCAGGTTGAAGGGTGTACAGCAATAAACCTAATGCAGGCATATCAGTGTGTGCCTTACGTGTTACGCGATGAGTTCGAACTTGACGGAAGGGCTTTTTTCAACTGTGTCACGACTTCCGATTCGTAATATGTAGGGCACCTACTTATCGCTGTTTTTATTTCTTTCTTAAAAGTTCCACCTAGCCACGCACAACAGTAGTCAAAGGTGTCACTAACATCAGGGATTGGCACGGTATTTATATTTGCGGGCCACACATTGACAATTTAGGAACCTATTCAATGGGGAAAAAAAGATCAGAAGGTTGTAGATGCGCATCGTCCATCTGTTATGTTGAAATATCATAAGAAGACTGAGGCATGCAGAGATTAATCGAAAACCTGTGGTCTGTCCAGGGATATAGTTACATCACCATTTCAGTTACGTCGTCAAAGGGGACATGTCCTCCCCCCCCCCCCCCATGTTCGGTGGCCCAAATGAAATTGGTCCAGTTCAACAGCAAAAAAATACTTAGACAGGAACTTCTAGGGATTCATTGACTTTACGTCTAGATATGAATTGAATCAATGCAAGTTTCTGGAAGCAAAACACGCAAAGCTTCAAGAGGGACTTCGTCCCCTCGTGAACTCACCGTGGGCCCTGTGACGGGCCCCTGAGCCCCACGCAGACATGGCTCCGCGCTCGTAATGCTGAATGTTGCCCTCATCTTGCCCCCCCCCCCCCACACATACTTAATTGCAGTAGTATATCCTATAATTTTCCGGACCCACCATGTTTTCTTATTACAATTGACAGCGGTCCCGGGGCTCTATCGTCCTGACCCCAACTACCCCAGCTCTAGTCACCGGTCAGTCTAGCTGCAAGTATGCCCTATATACAAAATGTGTACATTGGAGTACTTCTTCAAAGTATAGGCAATGTATTTCATGTTCTTCCTCGATTTCACGGCCCTGATTAATTCAAGGTTTAAGGCCGCTATGTATCACACCTCCAAAAAAAATGCATGCGGGACGCGCATTTTGCCACATGTACCTTAGACCAAAGTTTTACTATAATATTCTCAAGAAGAAGAATTGTATCTGAAATCCATTTTGTCCCCCTTCTCTGTCTTGTCCTTTGAGGAACTGACATAATGAAAATAAACGTCAAAAGATCTGTACTGGTTGAAATGGAATAAACAAAGATTAGGCTTCTATATATTTCATGAATAAGGGTTATATAATTTGATGAAAAACCTCCAGCTCCACGTAATCCAAAGAATGCCATTTTTTTTCTACCAGCGGCGCTATGTTTGAATTAAAGGCTGAGCCTTAAGATTAATGTAATTAAGATATAAATGTGCCAGTAGCCTATACCCGTGGTGCATAATTTCGATAGAGAGGGCGCTGTTCATCAAGACAGAACGCATGAAGTTCCCTGATCAGAAACTGCCAGTTTTGAGACTCACATTTAGGTTTCACTCCTTATAATTTTTAACATACATGTAAAATCCTCAGGGAAAAGTGCTTGATTCCTTAATTGCGTACACCAGCTCACTCCATCTGTGAACACAGCGAATGCTAGACAATAGCGTACAGAATTATGGTGAAAACGAAAAATGCCATGAAATTATATTCAGAAAGTGCATGAAATTAGCAAAAACAAGAAAACAAAATAACCGTCACATTGCCCAGGATTCGGCGTCTCTGTAGGCTTGGATCATCGAGACATGGACTAGACCCATTGAAAATTGAGAATACGACCCAAAAAACAAAACAAAAAAACTATAAATTGAATACTTCGAACAATTTATTCTGAAATGCCAGCAGACAGTCAGCTTAAGGACCATCCGTCAGTCTTCTGATCTTAATATCTTCAAATGTAGGACGCGAACGAAATTGACATTCTCTTTGGAACTTTCATATATATACTGTTTTAAGACCAACTTGAACGACAACCCTTCCCCCATCCCTAACTTACCCCTAATCCATTCAGTCACCGTTAACCTGTTTTACTACACCTAAATGTGTGTTGTTGTTCTTGTTGTTGTTGATGTCTTTGTGTGTTTTCTTTGTGTAAGTATGTGTGTGTTTCACTACTTACATTTTATGTAATGCAGAGCGCTCACCATACACTGAGTGTTTTTATTGTAAAGAAAGGCACATGACACGAATATTCCAGAACAACATTTGAAGACCAAAGCAAAATCCCTTTGAATTTTACCCTACTTTGCTAGTGATATATGCAAATCAATGTACAATTTATCACCTGCGTAAGCATACGGGAACTATACTGATTGATGGAAAAACGTACAGAAACATTTAGAATAATAAAGGCATAATCGATTCAAAATGGGACACCGGGAGGAAGTTGCAGTATACCTTCGGAACAGAAGTCCTAGCTAATATATATGTACTTTACTTTAACCCGATTCGACACTGCACGATCACTCTTTAACCATCTATTCTCCACGTGTAGTATCTGTTCCCTTTCGAGGGGAATGGTGATGCACACCCGACGATGATCACACAGCCACAGTCCCGATGCAAGGGGACTGGAGCTGAGAGCGGATCAGTCGTTTGGTAGTTTGGTTTTCGTGCCCAGGTTCTTTCCTGGGCGACTTTTCCTTAAAAAGTATTCTCCACGAGTGACTGTCACAGACTACCTATGCACGTTTTCGAAGTCACGTCATTCTCTCAATGCCACCTCCTAAAAGTCCCAATTATAAGAGGAGTTAAACAGGAGAGGGCCCGGGCCCAGATACAGGTTTAGTTATTGGAATGGAGGAGAATGGCAGAATTCACATTATGTTCAGTGGTGTTGAAACTTTCGCCTAAAGGCAGCAAAGTGACTTCGTGAACATCATTAATATGATAATTATTGGTGACCATGGCCCCCGATCCCCCCCCCCCCCCCCCCACCTTGTCTGGGGTGCTGTAGGAGAGCAGAATTTGTTGGAAGGTAACTAACCAAACAAACACAACAATTACAAATATCACTGCAAAACAAACAAGCAACCTTTATTGTTTTTCAACTCACTAACACTACGGTTGGATGGAACAATGGAAATTTAACTGTTAGCAACTAAGTTTGCAGATACGTTTCGTAGATAGATTATCAATATTTAAGATTTGTTTTTTTAAGTGGAACATTATATAACGTCTGAAATAACCGTACTTAATCCAACATACATATATTTAGGACTTAACGATGCAAGATCATTTGTACTGGCCCTAATATGCTGAAATTGCTTAGAACTTTCAAAAGTGCTTCCGTCTTTTATCTACCCCAAATTTCTCTAAGACATTGAGAAGTATTCATGAATGTCATGATTTAGTTTCGTCAACTTACCTGATAGATCGGGGTTATTCGAAAAAGGATAACAAATGAATGTGAAAGTAATGAATTACCATTGTTTTTCCGCTCTTGTATTTTTTTATTGAAAATGATATCACCTACTCTTTGAAACTTTCAATTATTTCGATTTTCTATAAATGTAAACACGATATGACAAATGAAACTATATGTATATCTTTAAGCCTATGATTCTAATATAAACTAATCCTTAAGATATACATGCAGAAAATTTGTTGATGTGAAGTTTTTATCTCAAAGTGTCCAACAATGGTAGATTATCAGTCGTGAATTCTAGAAATAAAGAAGGAAAGTTCCCAATCAATAAACCTGATTTGTTTTCAGGAAGTACTATTGAAATCAACAAGCGGTACAGTAGGTACTACAAAACATGAATACATCTGTCATATACGCTGTATTTTACATGAGTTTGTATCATTACGATATACCACCCTGCAGTTGGGACAGAGCACTCGTATAGTGTCAGTATAGTGTACGAGTAATATGAATATCATGTTTCTATCAGATAAAGGTTAGGAACTGTTTGTACTGTCAATACGAGTGCTTTGAAGCATGATATGGGAGGACAGTTTAGAGA
>KN890819.1:2462-30835 GCA_000934455.1 Apostichopus parvimensis
ACCAGCAGGTGGAGAGAATAAATGTGAGACCGACTGACTGATTTGTAAAGGGAATCGTATTCAGTCGGAAGATAAATGAAAACCTATTAGTGTACCCAACCTCCATATGTTGGTATCATAACATTTAAATAAGGAGCATTTTGCATATTATTAAATACTATGTTAAAGGTCTTTGGACACCGAGGAACAACATTGTCCTAATCACTCCAATAGGCATTAGAATTCATGAAAATGGCTGCAATTCCCATCAAAATCCATCAAAGATTGACCATTTTACAAGTCTTTTTTAAATTCTAGTTTTATTTCTGAATAAATATTAGCTAATTATGCCCATCGATGATGTAATGGGAGTGACTGCCTCATTTTCTGTTATGTTATTCCTTTGTTTAACAACCTTTGTTTCAAGGATACTGCACACAGGTTTGTGGTCCTAAGGCACTTTTTTGGAAATATTTTGTTGTCTTCTTTGAAATAGGAACATCATATTTGTTCAAATGATATGTAATTAAGGGTTAACTTATTCAGGGCTAAAATATGAAATGTTGATGAGCGCAACACTCCACGTCATAGTTTTGCACATATTTAATGTGCATATCTTGGAAATGAAAAAAGCTTTTAACAAAAAACAAAATTTTGAATGAGATTATCGCACACAACAAATGTACTGAATATGGGGCAAATTCGTTAGGTGTCCATAGACCTTTATTAAAGTACATGGTGGTGCTATGTCACTTTTGTACAATGTTAACCACTGCAAATTCATTGAAACCACTAGCAACCTGTATAATACTGCTATCAAATTTGCATATTGCCTTCCAGTGTATAGTTTTTATTCTTTGTCATTGTGTTACTTTTTTTTAAATTTAATTTAATTTTCTGTTAATAAAGTGTCTGTGGTGTGACGGTATGGGGGTACACATCACAGAGCTTTGGTGTCCTTTTACACTTTTCAAAATGTTTAGAATAAAATGGGATATTATATGCCAAAAAAAGACAAAATGATTCAACCCCATCCTTTCCACTTCTTATCTTCTGTTTCAGGCATCGAACATTGATGACGTTTTAGCACATCACAATGACTTCCTAGACAAGTGCCTTAAAGACTGCATGCTGACCACACCACAACTATTGAAGATTGTCAGCAAGCTCATGCTGGTGTGTGTCACATTCTCCAACTTCATTCAGGTGAGATCATATCGTTGACTGTGTATCTATTAGCAACACCGCATAGGGACAAAGGTATCCTGTAAGCATGTTTTACATGGCATGTTATCAATGCAAATTCCAACTTCTTTGTAATATACTTTGTAACTTTGATCATGTAAGGTAATGAAACAGGTACTCAACAATTATTAGGGACGATGAGCTACAAGTCATTCTAAGTTGGATATTAGATATTATTCACTATTTTTTTTGGGGGGGGAGGGGGGTGCTTTATTTAGTATTTAAATAAATTTTGGAAATTTCAAATGTAGATATTAACTGAGAGTCAAATGTTAGATTCATCAAAAGTTGCATTGAATTTTACAGAATGTATAAAGGTTATAGGGCCTGGAGCATAGATTTTAATCCATTCTTCTTCAGAGACACACTATCTAGAAACTATAGAGTCATTTCAGTGGATTATGATTTGTGCTGTGTAAACAACGATTTTCTTATATCAAAGTAATGATCTGACCTCACTTACACACATGCAGAGAGCTACGAGAACGCTGACAGTGGAAAGTGAAACCAGTCTGTTATTGGATCCGACCACTCCTAGAAAGGAGAGCAGAGAGGATGAGATGGACACCTCCGATACAGATAAACGAGGAGTAGCATCAAGGGTGAGTCATTTCTTCTGAGACATAGATAGCCATGATAGTCTTTCCAAAAGCGCTGTGACCCAAATGCAATACTGCACGTGGTTCATTTGTAACTACCTATACCAATTAGTAGGGGTGTTAGTTGTAGAGGCTGCAGGGTTTATTGTCACTCCTCACCATGAGGGTTTCTCTTTCAGTATTGATTGATTCGATATTAACGTTGCTTTCTAAGTAATAGGATTCTATATGGTGAGAAACTTGTCAGCTTGCTAGTATTGTAAACTTGAGTTAAGTTAAAGGAGACTTCACAGCCCTGATGGACAATCCAACTTAGCTATGAAATTCATCTTACCTTGAGATACACAAGATAGCAATGTACAGTATAGTCCCATGTATTTCTGCATAGCTGTGAATTCAAAAATATTTTGGGCAACTCATTCTCTTGCAAGTTTTGACTTAATTTTGGAAGCCAGCATATCTCAAAATGATCTAAGAAACAGTCCAAAGCCCTGTGTACGTTTCAAACTTAACTACAGAGTCCTAATCAATTGTACAGTAAAATCAGTGCATTGTTGTTTGTACATATCAAAGTCACCATGTAATTAAATTGTTTCAAGATATTCTGAAGATGCTACTTTTTCACAGGCACATATAGACTTAGATGCTTAACTTCAACTTGCCTCCTTTAGTAGCTAAAAAAAGTTGGTGTTCATTAAAAATTGTAATTGAAGTGAGTTAGTGATTTACAAATATTTATAAACTAAGTTTGTAAGCACCCAGATGCTCATATGAAGACTAAGTAAATGCTTTATATGCATGATGCGTCATTTCCTAAAGTAAGAATCAGTATATGTTCATTAAAAATTGTAATTGAAGTGAGTTAGTGATTTACAAATATTTATAAACTAAGTTTGTAAGCACCCAGATGCTCATATGAAGACTAAGTAAATGCTTTATATGCATGATGCGTCATTTCCTAAAGTAAGAATCAGTATATTCTATAGTCAGATGCATATATGAATATTCAGTGCATGTTGTTCATACACTGTTACTAATTAACTATATGTATTTTCTATATTCAGATGCATATATGAATATTCAGTACATGTTGTACATACACAATTACTTATTAACTAAATGTATTTTCTATAATCAAATGCATATATGAATATTCAGTACATGTTGTACTTACACAATTAGTTATAATCTTTATATATTTTCTATATTCAGATGCATATATGAATATTCAGTACATGTTGTACATACACAATTAGTTATTAACTATATGTATTTTCTATTGTCAGATGCATATATGAATATTCAGTACATGTTTTGCATGCACAATCTGTTATTTACCAAATGTAAGTGTATATTCTATCTCTTCTTTGCCCATTAAGGTGGTCTCTGGACATGTGAGTCAACTGGATAGCAGTGAAGACTTTGCCGAGACGGTGACTAATTTTGACAGCAATTTTTCATCTTTGCTGATTGATCTGTTAGATAAATTGAGTCTGTACAGTGCAACGAACACTGAACACACAAAGATGAATATCATACATAGATTAGATTTCAATGGCTTTTATACGGAACAACTGGAAAAGGTGGCAGCAGACAGAAGCATGGCTGCCATGGAAGGCCAAGACTGAAGCATCGGAACATTGAAATGGGTTTATACCAGATGTGGATGGTCTAGTGGCAGAGAATTTAAACTTTGCTCGGCAATTCAATGGTTTAAGGAGTTTATTGATCCAAACATATTGAAAATAATAAGGTCCTTTTTACAAGACACCTTTGCATTGGTGCTACAATTTCACCCTTTTGCGATGCATTACTAGATAAATCATTCACTGCATGGCTTGAAATTGGAGAGCAGGTGTTTTCATGAGGGGCTAAAAACAAACATTAACTTGAGCATCGGACCAGAGAGAACCAAACTCTCACTGTACCTGGATTGAACAATGTGCAGGATTGTTCAAGTCTTGGACCTTAAGGACTTGCATATCTCATTAGTACAAGTCTGTGAGATAATCTTCTTGCAGGCTGGTTTGAAATCATTCACAGGCCATATTAGGCCCATGGGCTGACTGTTGAGAATCACTGGTATAGAGGGACATCAGAGGTGAAATTCTATCTTTCCAAACAGGAGATGGATTGTGTGTCAAATGTGCTAGAAATTATAATAATCCTGTTCTTACTTCAGGAAGTATTTCATATCACTTTTTTCAAATCATTCCTTCCCTGAAACATCCTATTGTCTGATATAGTGCCTATCAAGTTTAGGAATAAATTTGATGTAATATACAATTGGGAAAATCGTTTAGAAACTTTTAACAAGCTTGTGCATGCTACAGTTTGAAAGATAATGTCTATAAACTCTAACCTACTTTGAACTTTTCCTCATGGTGGGTATAACTCCTTACATATTGGGTTATTTGAAAATGTGTTTTCCACCAGAAGAGGAGAAGTAGCATATAATATTATTCCTGTGGGGTTTTAATAGTAATCGATCACTGGTTATGGTATGATTTGATTGGTTTCTCTTCTGGTGTGAAGGTAACCTGAAGCTTGTTCTAGTTAATTGCTTGTAAATAATACAAATATAGCAATACTGGTAGTAATGTTTGTGGTAAAGTGCAGGCTTCCACTGAATGCAGCTTTGAGAAAATAAACAGATGAAATTGTAAAATTTTGTCAGAATATTTTTGAATCCAGTTTTTCCTTTTAAAAGTCACTTTTATAACTATGGAAATTGACATTAATATGCATAAGCCTTTAATTGGTCATTTTGGTTACATCAGTCTACTCGTTTTACTTCCAGTTTACTTAAATATAGTTCAAGACAAACATGAATTTGAAATAATATTATAATAAATGCATTATACATGATGGTTTTATTAAATGCCAATTTCATGTGACCTGAGGGGCATGGGGTAGTATCCAGTTGGGCAAAGCAAGATATGGAACAATAAATTTGTACACATAGGCATATCATTAGCCAGGTTGGGCCTGGGGACAATTATTTCACAGGATGGCCTTATGTTGGAAATGCATATTTGGAAATGTTCTTTATAACATAATTCCCTGGCCCCATAATTGACCTTGGCCAGATACTGCAATCTCCTGTCACTCCCCCTCCTCACCCCTCCCCCCTCACTGGTTCCTTCTAGTGGATCACAGTAGGTGATCTGTGATGTACCGACAATATTTCTCAAAAATATTACTTTTCTAGTATGATCCATTTGTTGATTTATCCGTGAAACCTGATACATTTGGAATGTTAACATTCCAAATTAATTAATTTGCTCAGCTGTCACAGTTCTCTGTATTCAACATTTCATCAAAATGCAACTTTTTTGTAGAATTATTAGTCTGTGAATAGGTCAGTGAATATTATAAAGATAAACAGGAACTGTTTTGCTGTGATGACATTTCACTTTAGATCTTGGGGGCACTTCTGGTTCAGTGGGCCACGCATACACAGATATTGAAATACACGGCAAGTGACCAACTTGACACATCAATTGACTTTATTGCATGCAATTGGAACTGACAAGTGTACACACATAGAAAGGTTAAATGAGTTATCCGAATTAGTAAATACATGCCAGCAAAACACAAGTAGATTTTTACGTAAGACAAATAACATATTTACAAGAAAATATATCTTTTAATAGAAGAGTTTTAATCATGGTTTTGCAAAGAGGGGGCCCCTCTGGCAGGGGGACATAGGCAATCCCTCCTGCCCCTTCCTCGTATAAATCCGACACTGACCAGTGGCAGTCTAAAACATTGTACTGTTGTGTACAAATTTTCAAAACTTTTCAGTACTCCCACTGTTACACTATAAGATTGACGAGGTCAGCTACGCATATTGCATAAAGGGCCGGAACGTCCTTTAGCATCCCCGGTTTTTGTAGATTACGAATTAAAATCAATAACACAACCTTACAAACCAAACATTAATACTAACGATTTACGAGTCACATACTACCGTTGACAGGTGATCTGTGATACTTGTGAAGGTTTAGTTGAGTCTATTCTTCATTGGATTAGGTCTCATAAAGCTACATAATGTTAGTTTCAATGATCATATTTGAGGAACGTACAATAAGTGTAAACTGTTTAAATTTTTAAGTTAATGTAATGTTCTACGAAGTAGAGTAAGGGAGGTTTAATAACGAAAAATGAATAAGAAAAAACCTATTCACCGTTTTTTACCCTGTACTAAAGTGTACGAACCTGCCTGATTGT
Organism: Apostichopus parvimensis; assembly: GCA_000934455.1. Taxonomy (NCBI): domain Eukaryota; kingdom Metazoa; phylum Echinodermata; class Holothuroidea; order Aspidochirotida; family Stichopodidae; genus Apostichopus; species Apostichopus parvimensis. The sequence continues at coordinate 8,519 of KN890819.1, forward strand.
TATGGTAATAGCATATCTCTTTGGTGATCATGTATACAACCAAAATGGCCACTTGCTAAGCGAAGCAGTTAGATACACATAGGCCTAGTTTAATATTTTTGCTAAGTTTTAAGTATCGATAACTTTCATAGCTATCTCATAAACATATGTGTTAGTTGCTTATGATCCGGTGCATTTCTTGAATCCATGGCTGACGTAGAGCCGTCAAAAACCACCGGAAAACCTAATCGCTTGAAAGCAGGTGGTGGCAAGCGACATGGGAGTGCGGATCCAAAAACTAAGTCAAGGTTGACCGCCTTAGCTCCTGGAGAGAATCTGAAAGAGAGACAGGTAGGTTTAGTTGCATTTAATATTTTAACAGTTTATTTGTGGTAGACCTAGCCTACGTTAGAATGTTTCTGTTTTGAAATCAGTAAGTTCTTCAATTGATTGTGTTCTGACAGTGAGTCTTAATGTGCCAAACTTATATTCTTATACTGCCACTGGTACTACTACGCAACTAAGGTTTGAGTACCATGACATAAGCTGCTAAGCTTATCAAGTTAGTCCTACTAGTACTAGCCTATAACTAAGTGTTCAAAAACCTTGTCCTTGTAGTTAGTACAAATCCATGATATATATAATAGAGAACATAGTCCTGACTACGGGTACAAGAAAGCCCAGAGTATATATATTTTCAGTTATTCATACAGTGGGGAATGTTCCTAATATACTTTATTTTTACTTGAGTAGGAGTCACGTTGGAGAAATAAAACAATTCAACTGTGACTCCATCAGAGATAGAGACCCTCTGAAAGGCGGGTATTCTATAATTGTACCGAAAACTTTAACAAAAAAACTTTTAACCCTAACAACACCGTACTGAAAAGAATACAAAACATTGCCTCAAAGCTGCTAAGAGAGGTAATACTAGGTTGTATGATCAAGAGGAACTTCAGAATTCTGATAGAGGACATAGTTGTTAGGCTTTATAAGCAGTTGGTAAGGCCTCATCTGGAGTAAGCTGTGCAGGCTTGGAACCCATATTTTTGTTAAAGGATAATATAGTACCCGAGAAGGTCCAGAGCTACTAGGATGATTAGTTCTTTAATGGGTGTTCCTTATTATAGGCGGTTACAGCTGTTGAATCTCAGCACACTGGAGCTTAGGAGGTTACGTGGTGACTTGATTCAGGTTTTCAAGATTGTGTATGGTTTTGAAAATTTATCCTTCACTGACTTTTTCATGTTTGCTAATAAGTAATAGAAATTGTACCAGAGGTCATTGTCATCAACTCCAAAAGTCACAAAGTAGGATTAATATTCGGCATAATTTTTTTTTCTAATATAGGGCTGTGAATGAGTGGAACGGTTTGCCTGAGAAAGTTGTACTTGCAAATAGTGTGAAAGGGTTTAAGAATGCTTTGGATAAGCACTTTGAGCATTGTAATCAGGTCTGAGTGTTTGTGTCTTCAGTTTTTGTTCTCTCCCATCGGGCAGGCGCGTAGTAAAGGAGGGGGGCAAAGGGGGCAACCACCCCCCCCCCTTGAGCATGTTTTTCTTGAATGTTTTTATGATATCACTAGTAATTTCAAAATAGAAAATGCTAAGAAGCAGCAGATGAAGATGAAGGCCTGTGAAGTGCCATTTCCATTGATCTGTAAGGCATTTTCGGCCAAAATTTTGTTGTGGTGGTGCTACACTTAGATAGTTTGCAATGCTGTATCTACGGCTCCGATAGTTTGCCTACAGGTTCGCCCCTCCCTTGGCAAGTTCCTTGCTACGCGCCTGCCATCGGGTCCTTGATGGTTACTTGAGTGACCCTCCTGATCCTTTTTTTTTTACTATTAAAACTAAACTTAGAAACTAAAACACTGACACACAGTCAGGTTTACCATATTAGCCTATAGATAACAATTTGTTAGAATGACAAATGTTACGTGGACTGTCAAAAGATATGAAGTAAGTGTGTGTTTGTGAGGGGAGCAGGAGGAGAGATAGTGATTTGGTTGTAAACTAAATATATAAGCATTCTATTATGCAATATTCATAACTAAGAACATGGCAGGCTTTTGGCTTACAAATGCCATGTTTAATACTTACTGAAAAAAAAAATTAAAAGACAAATTGATCAAAATCAAATGTTATTATTACAAAAACAACAAAGATAATTTCCAAGATTGGTTGACTTCATTTGTACAAGTTTGGTACATTTGGTATAAACTTCTTGCAAACTCTAAAATAGGTGGTTTAACTTCTATTGACAACATAAAACATATGAATTAACAATTGAAAGTAAAAGGTTATGCTGCACATATGTTAAGATGAGGAAGAAGACTTATTAGTCATTATCATTTAACATTTGAGTGTTAATTTATAGCAACCGTGCAATATATTGTTGTGCAACATTTCTAACAAAGAGATTTGTAGCTCAATAACTCCATGTGGACTTACAAATATATATTTCAAAATCAACTGCATAATATATGCCTTCTGTAAAATACATAATTTGCATAAAACAAATTGTTTGTTGGAAGGAACTCTTTTTGAACAATCATCATACTATTAAAGAATTTCTCTGGGTACCTAATTCAAAGAGGAATTGGATGTGTTGAGGACTAAAGAGATTCTGCCATTTCTAACATCATGTATATAAAGTATTAACAAATGCAGTATGCAAGTTATTGTGAAACAAATGCAAAAATATGCAGCAAGTACATTCATAGGTTAACAATGCATTCGAACAATGACTACAAATAGGGAAATATGCAGCCAGGTGTTTGACTTCAAATATCACAAGTATGACCATGAAGTCCTTTGAACGAGTACAAAGTCAGGAGGACAGTTACTTGAATTTTGCTCAGTATGAGTACAGACAAATTTACTGGATTTCACCAGGAAGTTGTTAGGGTACAGTAGCTACCAGCAAACAAAATACTGAATGAGGGTTGGTGTGGAATGTGTCCTTCGAACTACTCGCTGTGTTACAGTGTAAACATATTTCAATAGTGGGGAATTATGTCTCCTACAGACATTTTATGATAAAAGTGATCGTGTAAAGTACGTAACTCAGCATATAGTCTAATGCACAGTTATAAAATAGAATTTTAATCTACTGTATCATCTTGCTCATGGATTTGAATAATGTTTAGCACATGGAGTGAAAACAAAGGCAGTATTTTACATTAATACAATTTTGCTTGATCACTTCAAATGGGCCAAAGTTTAGTGCAAAAGCACATAGTACATCTTTGTATCAAAAAAGTGTGATTATTTTCATAACCGTCTTCATTGAATGCATTTTAAACGGCTTTCAGTTTCGTTGCTTCTTGCTACCAACAAGACGATTCCTTGGTCATTGTGCAATTTCTTTAGTTTTGTTTTTTAGAACATTAATAGTGTAAAGTCGAATTAAAATCCGTTGTTAACAACAAACAAACAAACTTTTCCATTACTGGTAGGAGGCTGTAGCTGCATAAGTACACTACCACAGTGTATCAAAGTTTCCTGAAATTTGGCCTAGATTCATAAAGCATTGATCATTAAGCTTGATGCAAAGGAAAGCCCATGTCGCTTGACTTTACCTTTGGACTAACAGTCGTACTTGAATACATGTGTTAGTGCTTCTGCTAAATAGCATGCATACTTCAGGCTGTATACAGTGTGCATCAGCTCAACCATTGAAAAGTAAATCAGGTCACATAATCTGGAGTCTATGCATGCTATTGTTCTTCACCCTCATTACCTTCAGGAAATATTTCATACAGTATTTTTGATTATATTTTACTTACAAGTATCAATGTTTCATATGCTCATATGAACGAACCAAAATGTTAGTGTGATTATCTGCTATATCTACCAGACTAATGTACTAAAAGAGATAGCATAGGCCTGCCTAATGATAGACCTCAGTTAGTGTGTGTTTTCATGGCATATTTAATCAGATTTTAAATTTCTGAGAGTAAAATGTTTGATCACTTAATTCAGGTCAACATGAAATTTAAAATGATAGTGTGTCCAACACACCAACCACCCAATACACCAGCATTGATTATATGTTACACAATCAAACCCATGCTGGTAAAGTTTTTCTTGCTGCTAGCAAAAACGACAAGTCCTGCCAAATTTACTTTATTGACTGTAATCCGTAAACTACTGACTTTGATTAATTATTGCTTCCAGGGTCCTAATTTTATTAAATATAATCGTAATAGTAAAATAAAGAACCAATAAATAGTTACAGTACTTACTGTGTAGCGCTGCTTAATAATTGCCTTCTTAATTGTTGGTATTTTCTCCTGTTTTAATTACTGAAGCTGACAAGTTTTTATCCAGTCATGCCCATTCAACCTGCTAGTAAGTCTCCATGCAAACTGTACAGTGTTGCTCACAGTAGCTTAATTATATGTTCTAAGTCACTATACTGGGACTTCTTGTCTTCAAACAAGTTTAGCAATTGATGCTCCCAAATTATCATATTAACATATTTATTGATTGATAAAACTGAACCAATGAAATGATAGCTTCCCCACTCTTGAAATTGACCCCATTTTCCCCTCAGTATTCATTAGCGTTGTTTATTGGCGTTTAGTTTTTTATAAGTTTTATGGATTTTGGAGCTCTTGCTGAATCAATAGTAGTACAGTGTGTAAATTTGCTTTATCGCTTAACTTTGAACTGGACAACTCAGCAGATAAAAATTGTTGTTGTTAGCAACCATGAAGGCTCCGTGTCAAGTTCGTTAGTTTTTGGTGGCTTTATGACTGGACTGAATACTAGTATACTGTAGATGAACTGTACCTAGGTCAGTTTCTATGTTTTCATTGCTGCTCAAAAGGAAATCAATTTATTTCAGAAAGGAAATTTTCACTTTTTTGACACTTCTTGACAGATGTGCTTATATTTTTACTGAAGAACTTGTTTGAATTGTAATATTATCAGGTTTAATAACAACTCTCTCGGGGAACTGAGATGTCAAAAGTTGCCTATAAGTTATTTTCTTCCTTTGATTAAAACAAACTGTCATATTCTCAAGTGATACTGGCGGAAATCTACACTGATATATATTTTCCAGTTATTTTTCTTGCTCATGCCTTCGGGCATTTTGACATTATAGTCTGCATACATGTGCAGATGTACAGTATAGTACAGTGGAAGTAATTGTGAGTAGGTTTTGGATCTCGTCAGCTTTACAAGAAATCTTTGCCTAAAAGTTCCTCTTGTTAGAATGATTTGATTTATCAGGATTGTTTCCAATTGTGAATATTCTCTGGGATTCTAAGATGTTCTTGAAGAGACCAAAACAATATTTTTTTTAGTGTCATCACTATTTGGAAGTTCTTCTTTCATAAAGTATGTTGTAATTTGTTTTCATCGTATATTGGCTGTTGAATTGGCAACGGATGATTTAGTTTTTTGCATCAAGTACTACCGTTTCTTTGGATAGCTTTGGAATTGTTTATGTTCTCGCTCTCAAGAACATTGATTCAGTCCAAACAATAAAAACACCCCACAAAACAGACAGTGGACAAGGAATCCTTTCCATTCGCATGCAGAAATTTGTTGCTCAGAAGCTTATATGGCAAAGTTAATTTGCACTCATGTTAGTTAGTACTCTTTGGGGTATTTGATGAAGGAACTCCACATGTGAAGCTGTCGGGTCTATTGAACAGTATTTATCACCGGTATTAAACTCAAGATGAGTAAACCATTGAAGAGAAAGGAGACGGTGATCAGCACCAAGGAGATAAAGAAGCAGCATCGTTACTTGGTAATCTGAGGGGAAGACTTCTTGGGGGTCTTTGTTTGCATTTTCGAATCCTCACTTTAATTGTGTGTGTTTGTGCTGTTTTTTTTTCTTTTTTCTATGGTACCTTGAGAATGATGTTTTAGGAATAAACTATGTGAATTGGGTTCAGTCTTCAAGGTTTTCTTGGAATGGAACTGTCAAGCCCACTTATACCAGCACATAATGGGGGGGGGGGTAGTAGAAATTGCAGACAGTGTAAAAATAAATGCTGCCTTAAGGATTTAGTAATACCTTTATGATGACAATTTTTTTAATCTTGAATGTGGAAAATATACTGATTTTATCTTTACCTGTAGTGTAAATGCTCACTACAAAAGTTTATGGTTCCTCAGGGACAATTTATTCAGTAGCACAGTATCATTTTGAAACAACAGTTCACATGTGTTTGAACCAACTGATTTAAATTTAATAGTTATTTTTATTGGACTTGTTCTGTAGGAGCCTACAGCTATCCGAATGCAAGGTACATTAATGTACTGGTCACCTTGGCCTAGTTAGTTTGCTGAACAGATTTATCTGAAACAATTTGCAAATTTTAAAAGTCACTTTTTTAAGCAAGACACTGCCCTCGATGCAACCCTTTCTTGTCAATTAAATGATGTGTGACCTTTCAATTCAACCTCCAGTGATCAATTTCTCAAAAATTGAATGGAAATATTGTAAGTTAAATCAAGTAATTCTGCCAGAAAATCGTTGGATCAATAATGCCAGAACAGGCTACCGCAACTAGAAGACATTTTGATTTTCTGTGGCCATTTATGATAGCTTTACCTGTATTTTATGGTTCCTCAGAGACGATTACTCATAAATGTCATTCCACCAACTGTTTGGCACATACTGTACAGTAGGTCTACTGTGTGTGCAATGATTCATATCTTTGAGAGACTTTCCTGAAGAAATATGTCAGTAGGGGATAGTCCTATTTATTATTCAATTTGAAACTATTTGGTAGTGTTTGAACCAATAGATTTAAATTAAAAGTAATTATTTTTACGTTCATTTAAGAAGTAACAGCTGTCGGAAAGCAATAATGGTGAGATACATTAATGTAAGGCCTTTAAATGTTTTTTGCAAACAGCATAGAACTGGTATGTACACTTGTACAGTATAATATAGAAAATGTAGAGAAGGTTTGGCAATGACTGGATTTGCCTGAAATGAATCAATCGTCCATTTTGGGTGATAACTTGTAAAGGACTGTTTCTACTGCCTGAAAAGACACTTAAACATCATGGACTTTTAGAAAATATTTGGAACAACTGCTAAATGTGTGGTAAAATCAAATTTGGAGACTTAGAAACAAACACCTGTGCAACCTCGTCATATAATGCAACAACCTGTGGTATGTGAAACAGCCTTTTCGTGCCTGCACCATTTCAATTGTTCTACTGTTTGATGGTGAAAAGTTGATGCATGTTTTTCGTCCATCCCCGGGATCAACTGCAGTCCGAATTTGATGAAATAATTTGTTTTTCATTTCTCTGCAGCAAAAATTGAAAGAGGAACGTGAGACCAAACGGGCGTCGCTAGATGAATGCCATGGTTACCTCATTGATACCGTGGCTGACAGTCTGGGCTTGGAGAGGATGGAGGTGGAAGATGCCATTCTGGAGGGAAACACTGTGAGTATACATCATCACTGCTGTCTGACTACCCAGCTGTGATCATAAATGGTTAACGTTGAGGGTGTGGCATTGTTCAAACCTGTAATGGTGCTACTCAGTGATCTACAAACTTTAATATTAACTGACTGTACAGTACTGTATTTGCAATATATATAAGGGAAAGCCTTTGTTTGCATTGTTTTCTATGCCAGAGAATAATTTTTGAAGCAGTGCAAGGAAAATTGAAAATAATAACTTGTATAGGCTATGTGTTATGTAAATGAGTTTTTAGGCTTTCCATGTGCACTTTCATGCATTCATTCATTCATTAAATTACATTAATTTTGCAGATTTCAAAAATGGATCAGTTTTTCACAGCTGAAGGGGAGAGATCTCATTTGATGTTCTTCTATCAAGATCCTGAACCTGATCCAAGTAAGATTGCAGAAAAAAAAATTAAATTAAATTTTATTCATTCATTCATTCTTAATGTTTGGTTGTTATACACAGATTTTAATAAAAATTTGCATAATCACAGATGTGTAAATTAACAGACAATCGTTTGCCTGATAGAAATCAGAAAGTGAAATGTCTGTTAACTGCAGAAGTTTACAAACTGACCATTTGCATAGTTTTGCAAAATGTTATGATTGGCATGTTGACAAATTATTAGACCCATAGCACAGTACATCCAGCTGCAAAAGTACCCAGTGAATCTGAGAGATCATGTCACATATCACATCACAGGCTTTTTCCTTATGTTTCTTATTGGAATGACATTTTGAGACAAATGTCCCAAAATGACGCCTTAACTTCAACATACTTTTTACAAGGAAATCGTTGACAAGATTTTATAGTGTGAGTGAATATTGTGCAATGGATTATCTTAACAGTGTCCGTCTTAGTGTATAGTTTACCTTAGCGTCTCCAAGGCTTTGCTTGTGGTTGCTAATTGCATTAAGAGATAAGAGTCCAAAGGCCAACGACTTAAAGCAAATGATGTATGGACTGTTGGCATACATTGTTTACATAGGAAGACTTAAAGAGAATTCTAGTGGATGTTGCTTCTCTCGTTGTGATCAGAACATCGGATTAGAGTAAATGAGATGGTAACCTAAAACAAATTCAATGTCCAACCTAGGAGGGATGCATTCATGTTTGTTGGTGTCATTGTTTTGTATATGATTCTTAGCATGATTCTTGAAGCTGATTCAAATGTCAAGCATAGGAGTATTGTTGCCCTATAATTTTGCTTAAAAATGAGAAGAAAAAGGAATTACAGAGTGATTTCCCTTTCTGACATGCTTATTTTGTACTTTTAAGTTGCTACTTGTAAGAGAACAACAAATATCTGAAAATGATGCAGTTTCCAGGGTCTTTGCTCTGTGAAGCCCCACCAGGGCTCTATCTCCTTGGCGGGCCCCCTCTCCCCATCACCAGCCAATAACAGTGTACCTCAAGTCAGAAATACCCTCCTATGCCTCTCGTTAACCTACTTAGTTCATATTTTCTTGACTTAAGAGAATATACTTGAATATAGAAATTATTTCAAGTCAATACAGCTAATGACTAGTTTCTATGTTTTTTTTACTTTTAGATGTGAAGCACGCATGGATTCAAGAAGGAGGTCAGTAAAGGATAAGTTATACCCAAAAATGAAAAGTAGATTATGCAACCTTACATCTTATTCTTGAAATAAGAAAATCAAAAGTTTTTGCTAATGGTTAAACTTTGCCATGCTAAAAGATTTGCCACAATCAAAGCATTTTTTTTCATCCCGGAGAATTGAATAATAGCCCCCCCTTCTCATGTCTGGGAGTAATATGGAGGGTTTAAAATTTCAAAACTATTACTGTTGAACACTCTTTGAAAGTTTGCCCCATTTAATGGTTGGGTAATATGAATGACTGGAAATTTACAACAAATCATTTATGCTGATCTGTCATTGTGGATTTTATGATCTTTCTTAATAAAAACTTGTTTATAATTATTTTGCATTGCAATTTTTCCTGAACAGGAGAACAGGTTCGTCTAGGACCCCCAGGGCAGAAGTCCTCTAAGAGTGGGAAACCCCGTATAACGGTAGCCGATGGCCACGAGGTCCCTCTGAATGGAATTTGCATCTTCTTTTTGAAAACCTCACCCCAAAAGGTTCTCACCAGTGACAATATCAGTAAGGTATGTCTCTATGAACTGAAGAACAGAATGTAGTAAGGGTTTAGGAAGTCTTTTCTGGTCAAATTTCAGTGAAGAATGTAGAGGCTTATTTTGTTTGCAACATCACATGACCTGCATTACAAAGACTATGGTAAATGGCAAATGCTAACACATATGGTAATTGTGACTATTGTCAGCAAGGTAAATATTTTCAGAGCTGATATCAGTACTTTCCAATTAAGAGCAACTTTTTTTGCATTCTGTTAACAGTTTTGCGACTTATTAAGTATAAAATATTGTTTGAAATAGGATCAGAACAATTGATCAAACTAGACAGTCCTCTCAGACTTTTTCTACCGAGCCAAAGTTGATGAGTGAGTGATCATTGAATTTGATTCAAATTTATCAACATTTCGTTGTCCAAACACTCTTTTTTCCATACAAGTTTTAATCAAATGTCAGAAAGCAACTTGGAAAACTTCAAAAATGTTCTCTTTTACTTGACTAAGAAATGAAAATTGACTTGTCAAACTATTGATCTACATTGTAGATGGAATTTGTCAAACAAAGCTGTTGTCATTGATCATGAAATGATTAGGGTTCTTATCAGCTAATGGCACCATGCAGGTAAGAACAAATGTGTGTCTTCTAATAGAATAATTGTTATTGGCCTTATTCACATTTGAGAATGCAACAAGGATCAGGATCCTGTTTTCCCCCAGAGAGACAGTTAAGCTGATCATGATTGCAGGGTCTGATCCACAGTTTGCGAGTGTTCACACTACGGTCTTGATCCTCCTTGCGTTCTCAATTGTGAACAAGGCTAAAGTTGTTGAGTGTGGAAAATGAATGGATCCAAAGAGTAGCAAACAAGATGCTAATGTCTTTGGACTCTCAACTTTATAAAAAATGTGGAAGTTTCAAATCTGGAAATTTGATGGAAATATGATCGTTGTCAAAATTTGGGAACTATGGATGGATATGGCCTCATGATAGCGGGATAAGTTTGACGGTGAAATATCTCTCTCGACCCTCAGGAAGTGATCCTTTCCCGATTAGACGCAACCGAAAACGGCATCCTGCAGGCCGTCGAGCAGTACCTCAACGGGATCATGATTCCGTTTCTGAAGAGAAACAACAACTACTGGGGGGAACTCAGTGGTAAAGCTCATGACCAGACGAGGGAAGACTTTCTGAATAATCTTGAATCGTTCGTGGCCATCTTAGGGAGCGCCCAGGAGTCTCTCGGTGAGAGGGTAGAGCTGAAAAAGTGTGACTCTTACGATTTATCTAAACTCCACAAAGCTGCAGATTACCAGGCAGTAGCTAATAGTACCCAGGATCTGGAGACTATTGAAACTATCATGGCTGTGTGGATCAAACAGATTGAACAGGTAAGAGTTGATGATGTCATGAAGATGAATGAACTATGAGGGGATGGGAATGGTGGGGGGGGGGGGTTGGGGGTATGGGTAAGGTGTAGGGAGCAAATGGCTTGCAGAGGGAAATAAGAAAGCTCTGATCCTGGGCTTATAAAACCATTCTATAGAATGCTTTATGTCATAGATGAAATCAATTTAATATTACTGTTGAGTGTCATCAAAATGTTGGATATTAGTCAATAAATCCATCATTTGCTAGTTCCAAGAATTTCTTTGTTAGCCATATTTATTTATTTATTTATTTTTGTTACTTTTGGGTAGGTTCTTGCAGAGAGTGAACAGATGAGGAAAGAAGCTGACAACATCGGCCCGAGAGCAGAGTTAGATCATTGGAAGAGACGGATGGCAAGGTTCAACTATTTATTGCAACAGCTGAAGGGACCTAACATCAAAGCTGTACTCTTTGTGCTACAAGCTGCAAAATCAAAAACTTTAAAGGTAAAGGAAATTTTTTTAAATTTTTCCCACAAACAGTATGAGTCCTGAGAATAAGTTTAACCAAAGGCAATATACCTTGTGATTAGACCTACCTCAAATTATATTGATATTTTACTCTCTTTATTTTAACATTTTTTTCTTCGTCATTCTTCTACTCTCAGACATGGATGGACCTCGATCGTCGAATCACTGATTATGCAAATGAGGCCAAAGACAATGTCAAATTTCTCTACACCTTGGAGAAGTTTTGTGATCCTCTTTACAACAGTGACCCGGTAAGTTTTTTAGTTTTGGGTGATTATTTTTTTAAAGTCTTCTTTTCTGGGTTGGCATGGGTAATTGAACTATTGGAAGATTAAATATAACTCTGAAAAATTTCTTTCCTAGTGTTGAATGAAGAAGCAAATATAAAATTATTGAATACTTGCTATGTTTTTTTCTTTTAGGTTGGCATGGTGGAGACTATCCCTGGTCTGATCAACGCCATCCGTATGATTCACAGCATCTCAAGGTTTTATAACACCTCAGAGCGGATGACTTCGCTGTTTGTGAAGGTAGAGTAATTTACATAATGTTCTCATGTATTTCTTGTGTAAATGGAAGGCAGTTCTTTGCAAAGATTGTTCATTCTTTGAGATATAAACTACAGTATCAACATTTAATAAATATTTTGCCTTTGTAGAAGGTTACCTCATAGTTCATTTTTCATGTGCCTTTTACTTTTCCCAAAGTGATATATTATACTAAAAATTGGCACCATCTACTATCGACCATATTGAATGACTATAGAGAGAGTTTTGGAGGTGTAATTCTTGAAAATGGTTTTTAACTGTCAAAGAACATTATTCCAGGTTACGAGTCAAATGGTTTCTGCAGGCAAGACTAATTAATAATTTTTTTCAACTTCTTTAAATTGTAAAATATAAAATTAATGTTTATTATTCATATGCCTTTCTTTATCCCAAATGCTACCAATTTTAAAAGAAATTTACACCACTTACTTTCGACCATATGAAATGAACATATGGATTTGAGGTGTGATTGTTAAAATACAGTTTACCTGACTCAAAATCTTTTAATTCCAGGTCACAAACCAAATGATTACTGCATGTAAGGCACACATCTCATGCAACGGACTCTACAGCATCTGGGAACAGCCGACCGAGGAGCTCATCCCCAAACTGAAAGCCTGTATCAAGCTCAACCATGAGTACCAACATCACTTTCAAAAGACTAAACAGAAACTGGAGAGCACCCCTTCCGAGAGGCAGTTTGAATTCTCAGAGATGTACATCTTTGGAAAGTTTGATACCTTCGAAAGAAGGCTGACCAAGATCATTGAGATGTTCAGCACCATCGAAATGTTCTCCAGTTTGTCAGACTCAAAGATTGAAGGTAACACTAGAAGCATGACCCCTTTGATTCGTTTGGGTATTTCGTATTTTGTCTTTATATGGTTTGCTGAATGGGAAAGAAGTAATCCATCTCCAAATATTGCATTTGAGCTAAAATACGAAAACAAAATGAAACAGGAAAGTGGTTGTAAAGTATTGTGTTTCAGTGACAAGATGAAATCAAATGCAAATTAGGAACAATTCAGACAATTCTTTTAATAAAAACGGGGCAAAACAATCTTAATCAAATTATGCATGAAATAAACAAATATATCAAAAGGGTACATGTAACGTTAACCTTTCTTTTTTCATAAGGCTGCTAAAGACATCCAACTTTGAAAGGAAAGGAGAGAACTAAGATTAAATTGTGTTCTGGTTCGTTTTTGAGACTGATTTGATAACACAAACCAAAGTTTCAAATTTATTTCTAGTACTTCCTAATTTTCACCTATTGCATTTTTAAAATCTGTTCAATCAATTAGCAAATTTTAGTTTAATTTTAGAGAGTTTAGTCAACTTTGTAAACCCCATCAGAAGAAGTTATTTAGAGAACCATAACCCTTTGTTTTATTTTTTGGCTATATTATCATAAAACCTGGCTGTCTTCTTAACCAATAGGCATGGAGCTAATGGCCAACAGATTCAGTGTTATTTACACCTCAATGAAGAAGAAACCTTATAACCCTCTTGATCAGAGAAAAGCAGACTTTGATGATGATTTTGCAGAATTCAAACGTCAGGTTCAAGAACTTCAGGTAAGATGCTCTTTATTTCCTTATTGTCTCTTTTATATTGTGTACTTACAGTAACATTAAAATATTGTCATAAGGTTTTTCCATTGATGGTTGTGTTTGAAAGTGAAACAAAATATTGTGGTAAACTATTTTTTTTATTCTAATTGTATTTCAAATCTATAAATATCTAAAAATGTGACATAATGAACGAGCTAGAAGTAAATTTTGAAAGTTTAGGCATTAATTCTTATCAGTCTAAACACTCTCAGCCAATCAGTTTGAAACACTTGTTTTACTATGCAGAATCAAATTAAGAGTTTCATGGACAATTTGTTTGATGGTATCCACTCAACTTCAAGAGCCTTTCAAGTCATCAGAAAGTTTGACCGGTAAGTTATATTCATTCATGTATTCTTCAAAGACATGTTGAAGTCTGTCATTATGTATTATATTCATTTGTGTGTTCTTCAGAGACACGTTGAAGTCTGTCAGTATGTGTCTTATTCATTCAATGACTTGTTGAAGTCTGTCATTATATGTTTTATTCATTCATGTATTCTTCAGAGACATGTTTAAGTCTGTCAGTATGTGTTATATTCATTCATGTATTCTTCACAGACTTGTTGAAATCTGTCAGTATGTGTTGTATTCGTTCATGTATTCTTCACAGACATGTTGAAATATGTCAGTATGTGTTATATTCGTTCATGTATTCTTCACAGACATGTTGAAATATGTCAGTATGTGTTATATTCGTTCATGTATTCTTCACAGACATGTTGAAGTATGTCAGTATGTGTCTTATTCATTTTAAAGACTTGTTTAAGTCTGTCAGTATGTGTTATATTCGTTCATGTATTCTTCACAGACATTTTGAAGTCTGTAAGTATGTGTTGTTTTTGTTCATGTATTCTTCACATACATGTTGAAGTCTGTCTGTATGTGTTATATTCGTTCACTTAGTCTTCACAGACGTGTTGAATTCTGTCAGTTTGTGTTGTATTCGTTCATGTATTCATCACAGATATGTTGAAAGCTGTCAGTATGTGTTATATTCGTTAATGTATTCTTCACAGACATGTTGAAATCTGTCAGTATGTGTTGTATCGTTCATATTTTCTTCAGAGACATGTTGAAGACTCAGTATGTGTTATATTCGTTCACTTAGTCTTCACAGACGTGTTGAAGTCTGTCAGTATGTGGTGTATTCGTTCATGTATTCTTCACATACGGGTAGAAATCTGTCAGTATGTTTTCTTTCTCCCTTTTTGACAATGAATATATTTTCTTTCTTCTATGTCATATGTAAGTATGTCATGTATCATTGCAACACTGAAACGGTCAGTAATTTTATTTATTTCTTTGTAGTCTTGGTCTCCCAGCTCTGAATGTGGCTGAGAAGTACAACACCATTCTGCAGAGGTTTGGCAGGGAAATTGAAAACACCGCCAAGAATTATCAGAGGAACAAGAACGACCCTCCGATCGCCAGAGACCTGCCCCCAATATCTGGCAAGATCACCTGGGCTCGACAGATGTTCCGTAGAATCTCGGAACCGATGGAAGAATTTCAGCAACGGCCGAAGTTACTTACGTCCAACGAGGGCAAGAAAATAATCAGAAACTACAATAAATTGGCCAAAGTATTGATGGAATTTGAAGTTTTGTACCATCGAGCTTGGTTACGGCAGGTGAGGAGGAGACATGAGGGTTGTTTGGTTAGACCATGTATAGGACACTCACAAAGACACGCTAGAAGTATTTAATAAGATTATAAATGAGACGATTCATAGTGGGTTGGTGGTAATGTAGTGCAATCGTTTTCAGTCATCTTTATGTTAATTATATGCAACTAACTTGATATATATAGATATTTTGTCCAACTAAGATTTTTTTTTTTAAGATTTGGAGGCCATAAATGAATTTGCCTCAACTTTCCAATCATAGTTCTGATTGTGTTTCTTCCTTTAGGTAAATTTGTTGTATGATCCAAATCTATTAATTTAGGTTAAGGCAATAAAAAGATATTATAATATTGTAGTTATCCTGCTCTATTTGGCAATATCAACAAATGAGAAGGATAAATCACCTACCAGAGAAAATTGTGAAACATAGCATGGTATAATTTTCCACTTTTCTTTTCTCATCAATGTTTTAAGGTCGATGCTGTAAAATCAGGCCTCCATGCTTCACTGCTGGTAGAACACCCTGAAACCAAGGAACTCTATGTGAACTTTGACCCCCAAATCTTGACCTTGATGAGAGAAACGGAATGCATGTCAAGGCTGGGTCTGGAGATCCCGACAGCTGCCATCAAACTACGCCAGAAGCAAGGTGTATTTAAGGAACATTACAACAGCCTAAAGGTATGTGAGAGAGGTGAAATGCTTGTAAAATTGAGGCATGCCTGGATGGGAATATATCAATATCAATAGTGTCACAGTTTGTGTAAATATTTAAATGGAATATCTGTTGGAAAATGCGCTTGCATGAATAGAAGAACGAATTTCTTTTTCCTATGTATTGTTTACAAAATTAGAGCATTTCCTATGGATGTTTGCGAGTCAAGATGTGGATAATTGCGTGATGATCCATCAATAGTGGAATTATTCAAACATATTTCTGATTTTGTTTTCTCTGATTTTTGGGTCTAATTATTGATTTGAAATTTAGAATTGATGGTTTGAGCTAAATTAGTCTTGATATGATCAGCTGAACATTTTGACAGGTACTTGTTTGCAATCAACTGTTTGATTTGTGGCAGAACACTTCTCTTAATCATGTCACTTAAAATATAATTAATATCATAATATATTAACATATTATCTTGTACTGCATGAGACACAGGGTAGTAATTAATAAACTGATTTCAGTAATGATTTCAATAAAACACAATGATTATACTCTCTTTTGCTTGTTAATGGTTGGTCCTCGGTGCTGGTTTGCTCCCCCAACCCCACCGCCCACCCACCCATGCCTGCCATAGTTTGATTGTTTAATTTAGACAGAGGGAATAAGAATTTATGGAAAGTTTTTCTGGAGAATAAATCTACATATCTCATACACTTACAACAGGTAATGCTGAAGGAGAACAAACGTGTTCGAAGTTTGATTCAACCTGCTTTCGAGCCCCTGTTGGTGCCCCACATTAACAAACTGGACAATGTTATGGACCCTGGATTAACAATGCTGACCTGGACGAGCATTAACATTGAAATCTATACAGCTGGCGTACATCAAGCATTAGGTACGTATAACTATGTAAATCTACGTAAATCTATAGTATTTAAAGAGAAAGATAATATGATGGTAGAAAGTTTTATTTTTCCAATATTTGGCTATTGTTCTTTTTTTGGGGGTGAAGAGGGGAGGGGGTCTTTTTTGTCTATTTGGGGGAATGTCTTCCAAATGGGTAATCCAATATGGATAAGCTTAAATATTTGTTGATATATTGTTGATATTTCATACTGAATTTCGTGCTTATTTATGTTGTAATGAAGGGGAAAAAAATGTGACAAATACAAACTTAGACCTTACAGTCTATTTTTGGTATATCTGGTTGTGATTTTCTTTTGGCAGTGAGTAAACAGATGAATATTTGAACTTAGTTAAGATTGTTTTAAAGGCATTTAGCAATGCTGGAGGTGATGTAAACTTAATCTTGAGAGTGCTGGCCACCCTGTTAGGCAGATTTACGGTAATAGGTGACTTTTGATCTACAGTCTTCAGTATTATCAGCAATATGCTATAAAGTTAAAGAATGGTCACACATTTGCAAACTTTAACAAGCATTTTTACAGCCACTCCTGTGGCATCTTGCATTCAAATTCAACACTTCCCATTGCCTGGGAATGATTTTGAGGACAGAAATTCCTTACCAAAACTATTTTTGAGAACTGTACATAAGCAAATGTCAGCATCCTAACATTTGAAGACAATGTTCATTACCTTTAACTATTTTTAGCATGTACTTCACATAGCAAAATACAAACTAGCAGATTCTTGTATGGACATTCGATGTATTAACATCTGGTCATAGTCTTGTCATCCCAGTTGACGGTATTTTCTTTGCTTTATTATTATTATTAATTTTCATGATTTTCCAGCCAAGCTTGACTTGCTGATTACCAGGGCCAACGATCTCTGTCAGTTCCGCATCAATTCAGTCCTGGAAGAGATGACCATGGTCCCTCTTTGTCAGCTGCCAGAAGATGAACCCTGGACCATCGATTTCTTTCTCGAAAACACTCAGGTGATTGCTTAGACCTTTCGTTAGCTTCACAGTCAATGATTTCACAGGAAAGAATATCAGTCATCATAGTTTTTTTAACACCTTTGCTTCCAAATGTTTTAACTGTATTTTCATGTTCTGACATTCAATTTTGCTTGTTTTGTCATTCATTTGCAGGATTTGTGCAACAAAGGAGCCGTGAATTTACAGAATAAGAGTGCTCAGGTAGAGGAAGCGGCTAACGAGCTCATCAATATGTTGACGACAGAAGATGAAGATGGGGAAGAGGAAGAAGAAGAGGAGGATGAGGAGAAGGAAGTTGCAGATGAAAGTAAGTCAGTCATCTTAAGGATTGAAAGAATTTGGTGAGGTCAAAGGTCACCAGTATTGGGCTTCCAAATTCTACCAAGTTTTTCAAAAAGACTTTTCTGGTGGTTCTGCATCCCCAAATTTATTTTCAAACACCAAGGAGAGTCAAAGTAGACATTTAAAAAAAAATGTTTTAGTGAGCAAAGATAGTATGAGGATGGTTGTAAACTTGCTTGTTGAGATTGGAGCATGAGTGACCATTATTTGATTTTTTTCTAGCATATTTGGGGCCAATATTGAGAACCTTTAAGGGATTTGTGGTAGGTTTAGTTATGGGGACTGTTGATTTAGACAACAGGGATATGCAGCTAATCTGTATGTGTTACAGGGATATGTAGCTAATCTGTATGCGTTAGAAGATTTGGGCAATGGTCTTGTTATAGGAATATTTTTGACATTTTGTTATTTCTTACTTATACTTACATTTTGGTTGGATGTAAAATTGTTTGTATTTTAACTCAGTGTTGGAAAGGAGCAGCTGTTAATTCACCGTAGATATCCAAAGCTAGAATGTGAATTGAAGAATTAACCATACGGATGCTGAAAGTATGAGACACTAAACTGGGTCTGGTTTTGAAACTGTTTGGCAAAATGGTTTGAATGTATTTGAAACAGCCGGCGTTTGGATAACTCTCATCCAGGGGGCAACAACGGAGAAGGCTTTGTTCACAATGTATGCTGCTGTTTTTGGGTGATTGTGAAGTTTTCCTTAACTGGCTAAATCTGTTTAATTAGCAACCCAAATGGAAGATCTAAGTAAGGAAATTCACCCCTTATTACTTATGGTAATATTTACTTAGTGTTCTCTATGTCTGGTCGGAACTATTCTTTCACGGCTAGATATTGTCTATGTACATCGTCAATACCGGTTGTGTCCATTGAACATAGTAGACAAGCTTTGGAATTGGACGGTATTTTATACCACTTACCAGTAAGATTAAACTGTCCTTTAGAAGACAGCTTGAATGATCTCATATGACACGTCGCCTTTCTTTCTGTAGATGGTGAGAAACGCAAATCCAGCCCCACCCCATCTAGGAAAAGTATGCACAGCACCAGTAGGAGCCAGAGTGTCAAGTCCCAAGCCAACAACGCCATCAGCACCGCCAAGCGTAAACGGGAGATGAAGGAACATTTAGAGGAGGCTGCCCAGGAGCTCCTTGCGCACTTCAACCACCGTAACTTGGACGCCCTGCTGAGAGATACTCGATACACGCTGGAGTCTATCAGAAAACGGCTAACCTCCACCGTCCATCTCAGTTACATCGCAGGTCAGTCTCATTTACATAGTATCAATAAGTTTGAATTGTTGTTTAACATTTCAAGGGGGTTCACATTGTATTGTGTATCTTAACTCTATTTGTTCGTAAGTTTAACTGCATCAATTGTGGCTTAGAAGAAGACCCTGCAAGGATCGAAACGTCAGGCCCTCTAACTCAATCTACATATGCTGTTTTATTAATTCAGCAGTTTGTTGAAAGTCCTTTTTCTGCAAAGATTGTGAGTTTTCCTTGACTGACCTGGATCTTCCTTCTTACCATTGTTTAATTTGACATTTATTTATTCATTTGTTTTTTGATCTGGGTAATTATTGCAATCACCATTGACCATTAATATGTTATCATCATATATCATGCATGCTGTCAAATCTTGACTTACTTGAAAGTCCACACTTTCTTTATACGACAAAGTCACACCAGAGTTTGTTCGAATACAAGTTTGTTCACAAGTTTTATCACATACAAGATTGTAGAATGTAATATCTGGTTTTCTGACTCTCTTCCTAGTGCGGTTCTCTTATATCGCAAGTGTTTCAAGTAATCATCACTATCACCCTGGTTTATAGTATCTTGCCTGATAAGGTCCTAACACTATTTTAAATCCATGTGTTACCAAATGTACACAGCATGGAATATTAACTGCCTGTCATATATAGCAAGATACATTTGCTTGATGTCACTAAAAAGAATCAGTTTGGGGATCAGATCCTTTTTTTTCTGTAAAAATTTGTATATATTTTTTTTTTAATTAATTTTTTTTTCAGATGCCAGTCAAAATGGAGAGGGTCGAAAGAAAGATTGTCCATTCTTTCGTTGTAACGTGGGTCTGGCTATACCGAACATAGTAATGCAACCAACCCTAGATGAAGTGCAACAGGTGGTAAATAAAGCAGTCCAGATGGTTGTAGGGGTGTCAAAGGGGGTCCTTCAGTGGAGTAAAGAGAGAAAATCAAAGGTAAGCTTTCTTTTCAAAATCCTTTTGCAAAATTTTCCTTTTTTTTTTTTTTTTTGAAGAAGAAGAAGAAAATGGGGGGAAGGTTGGGGGGATAATAAATTGGTCAACTTTTTGCTTTTGAAGAAGAAGAAGAAAATACAGATTCAAGATTCCTAAATTACTGTGAAATGTTGATAATGTAATTAATTTGACCTATTTGTGCAAGGTCAATGAAACAATTTAAAGGCTTGCATCTTGCTCCATGTAGGAAATAAAGAATTTAGTGTTCATTTTAAGCTTGCTAGTCATATTTTTTTGGTATAGATAAAAAAAAAAAGCCATCTATGTGTAAAATAATAAAATCTTAGGAATAAGTTCAGATATTGCCAAAGC
Source organism: Apostichopus parvimensis (assembly GCA_000934455.1). Classification (NCBI taxonomy): domain Eukaryota; kingdom Metazoa; phylum Echinodermata; class Holothuroidea; order Aspidochirotida; family Stichopodidae; genus Apostichopus; species Apostichopus parvimensis. Next base: position 29,281 of record KN890819.1, read on the forward strand.
TTCTCTGATAATTGATTTACCTGAGTTTTATTCTTCAGGCAATGCAGGAAGCGGAGATCCGACAAAAGGCGCTCGGAGATGACGGAAGGAGGAGCAGTTTTTCCAGCATAGCGCCCTCAGAGAGTTCTCGTAGCGATGCTGGTACAAACAGAAAGAGTAAGTTAAATTCTCCTTAGACTCATCATCCAACCTTTTTTTTATTTTGGTCTTTTTAAAAGAAAATTTACTTCACAAAAATTCACAATTTAATGAGAATCCCCCAAACCAAACTTCATTGCAAATTTCCATAACATAAGCCTGACATACACCTGTTTTTATCTGGGTTTCACTTTGCTTGTAAGAGTGAAGTGAGTAAAAGTAAACCAGTATAAATAGAAACGTATGGATATTTGTTCACATGCTGCATTTCGTAGGTCAGTTGGTAATCAGAATAACTAAAATATGTGCATTTTTCTTGAGAAGTTACCTTGTTTTAATATAAATAATTGATGATAGGATGCAGGTGTCCATAGCCAAGATAGATAGAGTTTTCAAGCACTGTTATCTAGTTTTTCCAGTGGAAGTTAATTTGATTAAGAGTTGATGATTTTGTTAAATTTTTGCTGCATGGGTTCTACGAAATTTGGTGTAAGGACTCTTTCAATTCTGAACGCCTTCCTCTTTCAAAGGTCGTGCCGAGGATAGACCAACTCTCTTGATGACACCTGCTCAGACTAAAAGTTACTTCAAGAGTGTCAGTGAGAACAAGGAGGTTGCTAAGGTAGTCTCTGTCATCTCAACATCAGTGAACTCCACTATTGAGGTCAGTAACCATAAGTTATGTGAGGTCGAAGGTCAAATGACTGTTAATTGTTCAAACAATGAAAATGCAAGGAATTTCCCCGATTTGTTTAAAAGCCGCCTCTTAATTTTTACTGTATTTAATATACTGGTCACAGGAGATTGCAAAATGCAAACAATCAGTTGCATGGCAGTATAATTTTCCTGTTTGATATCTTTAGCTCAGTTTTCAGGTACCGTTCTAGGGGTGTAGGTGGATGGTGTACACTCCCTTCAAATTACTCACCCCCCCCCCCAAAAAAAAACAACAAGAGAGAAGATATTAGAAAAGCTTCCACTTAGACCAAATTGTAGACCTACATTATATTGTAAGTATTCCTTGGAATGTACCATTTAAGCCACACCCCACATCCCTTCTTTAATCTCCTGGGTCCACCACTGGTACCAGTGCAAGTAGAATCTCTCTGGATATGAGTAAGGGTAACGGGTACAGGGCTTCTTCTAAGTGGGGACAATAAGTACTTTATATTCCTGATATCCATGTACTAGTATCAATACTAGTGCAACTACAAGTTCCTGATATCCATGTACAAGTATCAATACTAGTGCAACTACAAGTACTTTATATCCTTGTACTAGTATCAATACTAGTGCAACTACAAGTACTTGATATCCTTGTCCTAGTATCAATACTAGTGCAACTGCAAGTACTTGATATCCTTGTACTAATATCAATACTAGTGCAACTACAAGTACTTGATATACTTGTACTAGT